>PVIH01006043.1:0-115967 GCA_004025045.1 Sigmodon hispidus
ATAAAAAAAAAAAAAAAAAAAAAAAAAAAAAAAAAAAAAAAAAAAAAGGAAACAGCCTCAGTGAGGTAAGCTTTAAAATAATCTTTTTTTATTAACCTTTTAAACACTACCGTTGGGCTTCTCTCTTTTATTAACATTTTATTCTTAGAGAAAGTCCCTTCCAGAGGTGAAAAGCAATGAGTGTTTCGGTATGTTACTTGTTTCATTTTACTATAGAGAGACATTTATTGTTTGTTTTCAAACAAAAATCTTGAAAGCCAAAATGTAAGAGCTGCACTTCCAGATGTAGGATGGGCTGTAAAGCATTTTGTGGCGTTAACATCTGAAAGGATGAGCATTGCCAAAGCAGAGACAGGAGCCAAATCTGCCTTGGCTGACAGTAAAAGTGAAGGTAGATGATGCTCTCTGCTGATTGCTGCCACCATGAAGGGGAGCTAGGACTGGGAGAGTATGCCAACAGCAAAAGGTAAATCCAAACAATATCCTTTGATGTAAAATCCTGGAAGGCCTTCAATCTCATAACTTGTTTCAAGAGAGAATTTGACTTTTCTTTAGTGTTTCTTCCTTCAGCTACATTTTCAAGCGATTTTATTTTGTTTCACTTTTAAAATACTTTCTTCAATTGTTATACTAAATTCTACTTTCATGACTATATGTTTAATTAATACCCTTTAGTTAAGATTCAACCTCCTGAAGAACAGGAATGTCAGAGGTAATGTGCACTGTTTTTTGTTTTTTTTTGTTTTTTCTCTTGTCACAAATGTTAAAGCATCTTAAGAACTTCAAGGGAGTACCCCTCCCCCAATAGGATGCATATCTTCAGAGGATGGTTCTGTACTCTCAGCCTTTCACATAAATTGAAGTTATTCAAAGTACAAACTTTTTAGGCTAGAGCTAGAACAGGCTCACAATCAAAGGACAAACTTCTTAACAAAATATCTACATACTTTCACAAGAGAGAGGGTGGACAAATTCAAATTATAAATGAGCATGAAACCTTTGATTCTTTGAGTAGAATCATTGTTCTATGCTTGTCATCCAGTCTAGATTCTGATTAGAAAGGCCTGATGGGTGAGACTTGAGGAGCCTGGCAAGTGGCTTCTTGACTTGGCTTTCTGGGAGTGTATGATAGATGTTGAACGTCCATCCAGGATTGGGTACTTGTGGTAAGTTGTGCTGTTCTCCAGGTGAGAGAAACTTTCAAAGCAAATACAGTGAAGACTATAAAAGATCTTACTTAAAATAAACTCAGTGATCAGAGTAGAGAAAAAATTATTCTAAAAGGAATGAGGGCAATACTGTTCCGTATTCTAAAGCTGAACCATTTAAGCCTCAATGTATATAATGGCCACAATATTAGCATGTGCATATATGTATATACATAGAAAGAGAAGAGAAGAAAGAAGTATGAACAGGGGTTATAGAGAAAGGGACAGAGACAAAAGAAACTGATTTTTTTGAGGGGTGTTAAAGAATCTGAAAATTATACATGCAAATTTAGTTATTAGAAATATAGGTAGAGTAATTCAAGAATTTGTTGTGCTTCTTAAATCACTTCCTGCTTGAGTGATAGAAGTAAATGCTACAAAAACATCAACACTTTAGCCCCACCAAAACTAGGATTCTTTAAACAGAAATAAAGCATTTAAACTCTATTCTATTTCCTGAAGAGTTATAGAATCAACAGTTTATGAGACTCTGATCCCAAGCTTATTAAAACATTAGCTATCCACCACATATAAATATCAAGGAATGTTCAATTTCAGAAGTTCAGTTTCTGGATTAATGTTGGATCATGGTGAGAGTTTGGATGGCCGTCAGAGGTTTTGCTTTATTGAAGAGATCCAAGTCCAGGAATGTCTAGCAGCAAATGCCCAAGTCTATTCAGACTTGGTGAGGTGAGGTGGTGGTGGTGGGAGGGAGCAGCAACAAGAAGAGACAGAGAGACAAGGAGAATATAGATAGATAGAGACAGACAGACAGACAAACAGACACACAGGCACACACACAATCTCTTTCTCTCTCTCTCTCTCTCTCTCTCTCTCTCTCTCTCTCACACACACACACACACACACACACACACACAAACACACACACACACACACACACACACATATCTTTTCTGCTCTTAGGCTTATAAAACCAATAGATCTTGAGGAATTCCAAAACTGTGCTCCAATTTTAAGAAAGAACCTTTAGGTATCCCCAAAGCACCAACTGCTGGAGAATCAGAGCAGATTGACCATAGGTCTCCTTCAGCCAAAGCGGCATCATGGAAACCTAAATGATCATGTTCTGTAAACAAAAGTGGAGTTTGCAAAGCACTAAAACCTGATTAAATCACATTTGAAAACTTGTCTTTTCTGGACACCTAAACAGCATTTCATTTTTATTAAGCTCTTAGATAATTCATTTCTTATCAAATGCAACCCTAATTAGAGGTTACAATGAGGAACACACAACATGACTACAGGGAAGTGTGGGTGAGGAAAATGCTAAGGGCTTCTTTGAAGAGAAATAGGACAGCAAAGCAAAGTTCCCAGGAGCACTTTCTCCATTTCCCTGCCCGGGAAATACAAAAGTTCAGTGACACCCAAAAGTATGTCACACAATTAAGATGAGTCTTTGAAGATCCTACTTGGCTGAGCACTGTGGAAGTATAAACAAAATCTTCTTACAGCTATGCAAGGCTGTTCTCAAGAGGCGTCGACAATGAGAATTTTGTATTATGCCAGAAAAACAGCACAGACACTAGCTCTATATTTTACAATCACTCACAAAGCAATTGGAATTTGACAATAAAACAAACCAAGGCCTTCTCCCTACTACCAAACAGATTTCTAAACCCCATTGTTCAGAAGAAGAATGTGGCTGTATAAAGAAGTGTAAAGGCTGGAAGTGACTTAGAGCCCAAAGCACTTCCACAAATGCTGTCAAAATAAGGATTTGCAAAGCCTGTGTTCACAGGGAAGAAGATTCAGGCAGCAGAGAAGCATCTGCATAATCTCAGCTAAGCACAATACCTTTGGGGCTCACCGCTTTGTAAAGATGAAGTCAGAAGACCTAATCCACTGCAAAACACTGGAAAACAAAGCTATAGCTGCAAATGTTCCCAGATGTGAATGAACATGCAAACCCAAAGTTAATGCACTTCTTAGACCTCCTGTGTGAGCAGATGAGCCAGTTCATGCCACAGATGAAGGTTATTTGAGAGGGTGGCATTGACATATCCAAGCCCACTAAGATATAAGTTCTTAATAGCTGAGAAGTTTATATAGAGAAGCTTCAATTGTAGGAATATTCTGGAATTCTTATTTTAGATGCTGTAGCCTTCAAATAGCAGAGTTATCAAACCACAAGAAGCATTGCAAAGTCAAAAAGCACAAATAAGGATTCCGATAAGTGTGCATTCATCATGTTCAGTATCTGACTTTGCCACTGTGCACTTTTAGAGTAACTTCAAAAAAAGTTTTAGCCGGAGGAGCGGCTTACTGGACAGAGCACACACTTAAGTTCACAGAGGCTAATAAGTTCAATATCTAGCACATTTAAAAAGTGAGGGTAATAAAATAATACAATCATAATTAATACTGAATTGTGAGGCAGTTTCTCTACTTGGATTGGAATACAGTTTTTTGTTTTGCAATATTCAATAAACTTAGAAAATATGACATATAGGAAAATAAGATGAAATAAAACATTAGCTAGAGGGTTATAAAGTTTGCAGGCTATATTTATTCTTCCGTGGTGTAATCTTTTGTACTCTAAGTAGGTCGTAGCCCGTACTTTCATGATACTAAAAAACTATACACCATGAAAACGAAAAAGGCCACTACATTTAACCTGCCACTGCACCAGTGGCTAGCCCCTCAAGTATAAAGACTTAACAGAAGCTTGTGACAGCCTGCATTTTTTCTTATAAAAAAAATAAAAATGGCATCTCAAAAAGACACTAGCCAGTCTAAACTTATTATGTACCTTTATCCTTGAATCCTATGAGCAATTTTCTTTTAGAGAAAGATGATTTAATTAAGCAAAAGTCAATGTAGTGTAATGCAAAGACCTTGACAGATCTATGTACCTTGAGCTCATCACTTCTTATATTTTTGGTTGTGAGCCTAGTCTTTAACAGATGAACCATCTCTCCAGCCCGAGCTCATCACTTCTTAAAAGGTAGTACTAAGAATTTGACATCAAGAAATACCTACTAACTTCGTTCCAAATAGAATTGATCACCCATGAGTTTAGATATAAGGACGCACATACAGCACTTAAAACTCACCTCAAAACCTCTGGACACCCAACACTTAGCAAGAATGGTTAAAGAATGATAGGTAATGAGTTTAACTGGAAGATTACAGGACTCTTCTATATGGATGACCATCAAAGATTCAAGCAATGGATAACGATGTCATTTCTTGTGAAGATAAGAAAAAGTCAAAAAAAAAGGAAGAAGGGGGAAAAAATATTAAATAAGATCTCCTGCATGTCTATATATACCTTCTTCCAGGGTCAGCCAGCTTCCCTTGCAGATGCTAGAGTTTCTCACAAGATACAAATTGTGTAATTGTCTCATCAAATAAATTATTGTCTTCTAAGTGATTTGAGTTTTTGTTGTTGTTTTCTATCTGTTTTATCAAATTACTATGTTCTGGTTGCAATAGTGGTAGTTACGTTTACCATTTTACCTATAAAACTCAGAACTAAAAAGCACAATTAAGATAAACATGAAAGGGGCAAACATGTTTTGAAAATCCAAAACCCAAAAAGCAGCTTTTGTTCATGGCTCAGCACCTGGACAAGGTCTCTTGTAGGGCTATGGTGTTTTCCTGCTTGGATCAAGAATGGCAGACATTCTGGCTGCTGTTTAATTTCTAGTTTATAAATAATTAAATCATATTTAACGCATGTGAAATATAGCAGCCTCAATTATGGTGAAACCTGAGGAATAATGCATTACGCCTATTGGTCAACTGTCCAACCTACTTATTCCTAGAAGGACAATTCTTATACCTCAACTGAGTATTCAAGTTTTGTCTCTATCCCTCTGCACACATATTCACATAAAAGTGACACCTGAAATCATTTAAAGCAACCAGTCACACCTATTCATTTAAAATTTAGATGCAGTTTTGGCTATACCAATAGTAAAGCCTTAGAATAAAATTTTATTGATGCTTTGTACTGAAGCTACTGAAGTTACCATAGGTTTAGTTTTTCTGGAAACTTTGTATTTAAGATTGTTAAAGATTGTAGAGACTTTTTTTTTAAGTATTCATTTATCTAAGCTAATTTGAACAAGTTACCACCACTTAGGACTAGTATTTTGTTTAATGTTAATTGCTGGTCTAACTATATTAATTTTTTCAAGTTGCATCTAGACTCTTAGACCCTTGAAAGAAGCAAAAGTTATTCCTGAAAAATATGTGAAACCAACCAACAGCTAAACTATAGAATGCCAATAAGCATGATCATCCTGAATCAAATTCCTATGATTTTAGTCAAAATATATGATAAAATTTGTAGTCTTTTAATTTGATAATTTCATTTTGTTATTAATGTTCCTTTAAAAAAATAAAGCAATGTTTCACAGAACTAGTTGAGAGAAAAGCTCATCTTTCTTGACACAAATTATGAAGATTTACTAGGGTGAATTAAAGTAGCAGGAACATATTAGCTTTCATTCTCCTGTACTGAAATCATATGAGTTTCTTCTTCGGGCCTTGAGTATAGGGCTAAAAGTATTACAACTAAATAAGAATTGATCTTACTTAAAAAAAAAAAAACTTAGTAGAAATAAAACAAATTAGTTCTTTTATTCAAAGAAGGAAAGAAAAGAAAAAGGGAAGGAAGGAAGGAAAAGAGTGGTAGATAAGGGAATAAATGTGTGAGAGGGAAAAGTAAATGCTATTTTAAAAGACAGCAGAATTTTAGTGTGATGCTCTCAGGTAAAGATAAGTCAGTTTTCCTGAAGATACAATTGCTATCACAGGTTTTTGTTACCTTTCCACCATTCAAAATCCTATGTCTGTTCACATAAAGCACTGTCAACAAAAATGGCAAAAAAACCCCAACAGAATCCCACCCTAGATTCAAGTTTCTGTAAGTTATTATGGTCTTAAAGTAAACCCACCACAGCCTAGCACATCTCATCCCATCTATCTTTACAGCTTTTAGAGAGCTTTATGATTGCTAAAACTCCTTTCGGATCAAAAGATAGGCTGGAAAGAATTATCCACAGACCCACCCAGTCCCTTAAGACTGTGTTTATTCTACTTCATTACTCATGGGGGAGTGGCACAGAAGACAAATGGAGCCAAGGAAGTGGGGAGCCAAAATGATTGTGCAGAGAGGCACAGCCCCCCTTCTATTGAATTGAGAAGACCTCCTTGATTCCTCCCACACTTTCAGAAATTTATGCCTCATGTTAGGAGAGTAGGGAATACTTTACCTCACCATAGTGGCAGGCCAGTATCTAGTCTTCCATAAGAGAATGGGCTTGGGACCAATGACACATGAGGAAAAAAGTACAGAAGAGTATATGGAGAGACGGGTGTCATCCTGCAGTCTTCATGTAGATTGTGTGTGTGTGTGTGTGTGTGTGTTGTGGGGGGAAATTCATTACCCTGATGTGAGTAATCTTTTCAGTACCATTCATAGGAATAGAGAAGAATGGCTTGCATTTGTAATCTGGCTTGGATCATCATTTAACTTTTTCTTTCTCATGCATAAATTAATGATCATACAAATAATGGTAAGGGTGACTGACAATGGTAATAACTCCTCCTCTTCGACCTTTCAGGAGTATTAAATGAGAGAAGGTAATTATTTTTTTTAAAAAAATTAAAGCTACAGGCAGATATCATTTTTCAACTGTGAAGAAACTTCCAATACTAAGGTTAGATTTTTAGCTGGAGCTGGTAGATTCTAGACATGACAGTGTTAGTAAAAATTATAGCTAGTGGCAGCTACGTTAACTGCACTTATAACACAGACCAATTCCACCATCTCATTAATATGATTATGGAAAGATTAGACAGGAAGGATTTGGAGTGGGATGCAGAATCCTGGTCTGTAGGACACAACAGTCAAGTCCTTTGATTCTGTGTTCAATTTCCTTGCCACACTGAGATTCCATGGTTGAAGTAACAGAAAGAAAGACATCAGCAACAGAAATACTGGGTCTACTTTCACAGACTCAAACTTCACATTCAGACTGGTCTCTGTTGTATACAAACATACAGTTTTCCTAAATCAACAAGCTAGAAAGCATAACAAAAATAAACAAGATATGGCTACCTAAAAAAGACTATTAACAAGACAAAGTATTCTCTGTGAGTTCCCTCAAAAGTAAAGCAAGGGAGATTCAAGCCTTTTCAAGTTGCAATGCTTTGTCATAGTAACTCTGCAGAACTCTGTATTTTTATCATAAATCATGCCCTTCAGTTGTTGTTGGCATGAATTCTTTAGTAACCTGCCTTACCAGAGCAGTGTAGATGAGTTTTGTTTTTGAACATTCCCTAATAAACAAGATTGCCCTCAATATTTACTTGTGAGGTGCCGATGTCAAAGATGACTGATACATTCGGTTTAAGTGAACATAGTTGTCTTCATTCTTTGCTTCTGAAATCAGTCTTCTGATGCTAAACTCTCATTGTTCTATCATTTCATGGGGTTATATGATCAGGACTAGAATGGTAAAATCAAGATAAAACACCTACGTTCAGTTCCTGGAGGATAATTCTTCTGATGTTTCTAAGCCTATGCCTCTGGCCTTCTGACAGTCCCATAAACTCAGGAAGATGAATGAAGTGTCGGCTCTCAAGTCATCTAAAACAGCTTATGCGTGGGCATGGACTTGAAATTCTAGGGACTGACTGAGTTCATTTGCTACTATATTAAGGGAGTCAGGTGAAGAATAAGTCACAGGGATTCAATTGCTTTCCACAGTAATGCTTACCTGAAAGGCTTATCCCTAAAAGCTTCTAAATGCAGCAGATATAATAACCACCAGAGATCTACCTGTCTCTAGAAATTGGACGTTCTTCTGTGAAACCCTAAATGCTTCATACAACTACATTTCGTTTATTTCAACACACATCCCTCTTCATTTGGTTGAAAGGGAAAATCTTAGTAAGCCCTAATTACCAAGTAGCTAACATATGGTCTCTGACCCATCACTCACTGTCTGATAATCCTATCTTTGTGTATGAGTGAACCATTAACTAATGACATCAGAGTGCACAACATTCTGTTCATCAGAACATGCAGAACTGAAAGATGCCAGTAAATTCAAGACAGTTCAAGAAGAGCTACAAAGGTGATTTAAGAATATTGAAAGCTGATTGATGAAGAAAGATCAAAATGCCTCTTACTTAAGCCAACTTCAGAAATGTAGCAAAGCCTACATGGGCATATTTCTGAAGTCTGTGTACTTGAGTAGTAAGATTAATAGCTATATTACATGCAATTGGAAATATCTGAGGTTAGAAAACAGACTTGTTGACTATCAAATACATCGTCTGCCATATTGTACAATGACATTTCAGATGACTTTCCTCAATGTGAAAGTGTGTTATCTCTACAGTAAAAACCAGGATGTGAGGCAGTAGTTTGTCAGAAGACTGGAAATACTATGGAAAATGAAGGATGCTGAGCCTCAATTATCTGGAAAAAAAAGAAAACCAGTACCTGTATCACAGTAAGAAAGGTGATGGAATGGTGAAGGCTTGACACTCATTCAGTTCTGAATACATGGTAGTACTGATTTGTTTGTAGAAGTATTTGTCTCCAGTCTAGGACATAAAAAAGTTGCCATCCAACCTGACTTCTTTCTCATTGATCCTCTGCTCAGCAACTTGAGATGAGAGTGCTATCATAATTTTGCTTTTACACCCCCTTCCCCAATACCATACAGTGCCAAGAGAATCTTTTCTTGCATTTTAACTTGAAAGCCAAAAATAGGATTTGAGAAATAAGTGGTCCTATATTTTACTTTTAGGCACCTATGGCAGACAAGCTTTGAAGGTACTTTCATCTTGTTGAAATGAATCCTCAGATTCACAGACTGAAATAAGGCACTGATAAAATCCAACAAATTAACCTTCTTTCGCCAAAAACAATTTAAAACAACTAAATGCTTACTGATTCAAACTTTTCTGTAGTTTAAAAACAACAACAACAAAAAAGAAAAACAATAGATATTTTGAACAATGCCCATCCATTACTTCAGTTTTAGAAACTGTCATTGGTGTCCTTACGTCCTCATTTAATTCTTAGAAACCTCATGTGGCTTAAGCTTTCACTGAATTCTCCAAGGTTGCAATATCTACTAAGTGCTTAAATTAAAACATGAACCTGAACAGAGGTAAATTTTTCTACTGACTCCACAGTGTGTATGTGATTTACACACACACAACACATACACATCCTGCATCTATGCACCTTTCTCTGTATTCACCAGAGCACCCATGAGCTGAAAAGGTATGATATCAAATGTCTCCATCTCGAAAAAGCCTCTAGAATGGTATCATTTTCTTTGGCCCTTTCCCCTTAAGTCTTTTGTCAGCCATAGTCACTCTGCTAAAAATAGTTTTATGTGCATGTTCCCACCGAATTAAAATCTTCCAATACATCCTCATCATATTCAGACAAAAAGCCATAGTCAGTGATGACAACAAGGTCTTCCACTGTCTGCCTAGTCATGGAATGTCACCAAAGCATTTACATAGTCATCCTTCCTCTTTTTTCTTACTAGTTCTGCACCAGTGGCAATTACTGCACCTCCTTGCTTCTTATTGAACAGAGTATATATTTTCCAACCCCCAGAAAATTTCACCTACTGTTTCACTGTCTTCAAAACAGTACAAATTCTTCACCATCTTGCATCTGAAAAAATATGTTAGTTCTTTTTATCCTTTATACAACTACAAAATCCTACTTCTAATGAATTATTCGTCATTGTTCCTTACTTTATTTTTCCGCAAGTATGATGACAATATAATCTTCCATATATTGCATACATACATACATAATCTTAATCTAGTTCTTTAGACAGATGTAATACATGCTTTGCGTGTGTGTGTGTGTGTGTGTGTGTGTGTGTGTGTGTGTGTATGTTCTGTTTACCACTAGAATATAAGCTATATCACTTAAAAGCCTTTTTTAAATTTCTCTCATTCTTGTTACATCTCAATACCTCATTCATACACTAGCACACAATAAGTAGTTACTGTATGGGTGCAAAATATATAGTTTTAGAATCTTCTACGGAATAGCTTTCAATTATACAAAACCTAAACTGTCTGAAAAATTCTTTCCATCAACTGTTCATTCAAGTTAACATTAATCAGATCCTCTCTATTACTCCAAGTGATAATATGTTTTTATATCCTCTATGTCATGTTTGTCTTTATACGGAAATATTCTGTCTTTATCCTTAATATAGTGTCATGAGGAATTAAGGGAAAAGGAAGGGTAGAAATATGGCTTGCTTCCCAAGCATAGGAATGTGAGTTGGGATCTTCATCACCCATGTATGAGCCAGACACAGGGACATACATTTGGAATGCCAGCACAGCGCAGGTAGACACATGGATTAGTGGAGCTCAGCAGCATATCAGACCACATGAGCTCTAGGCTCAGTGAGAGACCCAGTCTCAAGAATTAAGATGAAGAACTACAGAGGAGCACACATCATGTTGACTTCTAGTCTTCACACAAACGTGAAAACACATATGAACACCTGTGCACACATGCATGTTCAAAGAAACATGCACATACAGACACATACACACAGACACACACACACAGATACACACACAAAGAAGGAAAGAAAAACATCTAGGAATGAGGCTGATAGTCTAAAAAGAGGCCACCACAAATAGTAGCAGATAATATACCACACAGGTGGGGAGAGAGGATTATTTAGATCTGGTTTCCAGAATTACTGCTCTTATTTTTTTTTTAAATCACTGGCTACAGTAGAAATTTAGAGATAAAAATATTATGATTATCAGTAATTCGATACATATTATATAGAATGGTTTTTTGTTTGGATTAGAAACTAAAAATTTCATTTCTGAGTGTTTAGTAGAATCAAATAGCATAAAGAGCTCTGTGAAGAAAATGGCACAGAAGACCAGTTGACAAATGAAGATACAACATTAGAAGAGGTGGGAAAAGTAAGAACCTTGAAGGTAAATAGACATAAGAAATTTATAGGGACCTCAAAACAAGTCCCTGCCATCTGTGAGCAGTAAACCTTTGATCCTAGGTGCAATGGGAGCTTCACAGATAGTGAACAGGAAAGACTCTTGTTTCTGATTCCTTCTGAAACTTGGAAGAAGTTAGCATTTCGGTGTCTCATCCCACCTGGGCAGTAAAAAAGATGTGGTACTGATGTCGCTGAGGGCAGATGAAGTGCTAGTGGGAAGGGAGAATTAATATCAGTACACAAGCTAGGGTTTATAAGGCAGGCATACCAGGTTTTAGGGCAAAATAGATAAATAAATAAAATGTAGCACCAGTAAGCATTATGTTGGGGGCTCTGCCTCTCAGCAGGTTAATTTCAATGTGTAACACCAAGAAACAAAAGACAATTGACTTCACTTGTGATTAATGTAGTGACTAGTCAATATGAACAAGAAAAAAACAATCCTGTAAGAACCAGAGGGCATAAATTAATACAAGGCCATGTCCACACTTCCTCTTGCTGTATGTTGCCCTAATCTCATAGTCTTCCCCAACCCAAGCACAGCAGAAAGGAAGATGACAGGAAATAGTCTTGATAGATTATATGTTCTAGAGAGTAGGATTTAAGATGAAAGTAATAGAATTTAACTCAGAGTGAGTAAGATAAATTCAAATGTCATATGAGTATCCCCGCTTCAAACAGAAATGGGTGCTGGTGAGCAAGCAGTATTTAGTTATAAGGAAATAAAGTTATATTTCTACTCACCTAACCCACAAGGTATAAATTTTAAATCCACTCTACATATAAGTGATTTACCAGTGCTGCATTTTACAGTAGAAGAAAACATTTTAAAGTTACCAAATAGTTAAGTACAGAGCTGAATAAAATTTTAGTGTCTCAACCAAGGAAAAGCATGCTAAATGTGATTTGTCTAAAATATTGTAAAGCCAGATATAAAAATACTCCATGTTCTGCTTACAACGAAACAACATATAACTCCAACAGTTATTTCCAAGTTGTGTGTGGGATTCAACATAAAAGCTCAAGAACAAAGACACTTGACAACTTTCCCAGGAAATTTCCTCTTGTGTTTATGAAACTCTTGCTGACTAGTTCCCATTTTCATCCAAATAGAAATAACTATACCCTCCACAAACTCTACTAAATTAAAATGCTTTGCAAATAATTTCCACTGGCTCCCGTGCTGCAGTGGTTCTATATGCAATGAGAAGAAAAATTCATGTTTTCTAAGCATTTAAGAAAATGAGAATGATGTCATGTAAGTACTGCATTTTGTATAAACAAGTGTAGGTGAGATTGGTTCTGTGGTGGGCCATGCAACCAAGTTCAAATTCTGTCTTTCTTCACATGATACTGATGTAGCCTCTAATTTTTATCAAAAAGATGTGGTTTTAACAAAACTGGTTGCCAAATCATGTGCACTCCATAAAGGGATGAAAAACTGGCTCTAAACATGAAACTCCTGATACCATCATCTATAAACTCATTTCAACCCAAGACTGGCCCTAATCACCTTTTCACTTCCATTTTTCCATATTCACTTTGCTATTCCATCACAACCGTGCTCCACCTTCATACTTCATTACACAACAATTAATGTACTTTAAGAATATCCCCATTCTTCAGTAGTATCTTCATAAGACACAAAAATATCTTTGTGCATACTTGTCATGAGCTTGAAGTCAGGGATGATGATGACTCTGGAGTGCATTTTAATTGTACAGTATTCTTTTGGCTATCCTGGGTTTTATGTTTTTTCCATATGAAGTTGAACATTGTTCTTTCAAGGTCTATGAAGAATTGTATTGGGGTTTTGATGGGGATTACATTGAATCTGTGTATTGCTTTTGGCAAGATTGTCATTTTTACTGTGTTGATCTTCCCTATCCAAGAACATGGAAAATCTTTCCATTTTCTGGTATCTTCTTTAATTTCTTTTGTTAAAGACTTAAAGTTCTTGACATACAGTTCTATCACTTCTTTGGTTAGAATTACCTGAAGACATGTTATGTTATTTCTGGTTTTTGTAAAGGGTGATGTTTCTTTTCTTTCTTTCTTAGACTATTTATCATTAGTAGATAGGAGAGCTACTGATTTTTTTTTTAAAGTTCATATTATATCCTGTCACATTGCTGAAGGTATTTATCAGCTGTAGAACTTTCCATGAGTTTGTAGGCTTTCTGTAGTTTGTGTTGTCCTTTTCGTTTGTTTGTTTTTCAATTATTTATTTACTTATTTATTTATTTACTGTAACCCTTTTAAAAAATGTTTTATCATGAATTAAGTCTCATTTTTTTATCCATGTATCCCCTTGTTCAGACTCCTTTCTTCCTCCTGCCCCTCCCAGTCATTCTCTCTTAAACTCTAACTTTAGACCATAGTGGTCTAATAAAATACAGGGGTTATTCCAATTATTTTTTTCTATTGATATTCACTTTATGACTGAGTATGTAGTTAGTTTTAAAGAAGGTTCCATGAGGTGCTGAGAAGAAGGTATATTCTTTAGTGTTTGTGTAAAAATCTTCTGTTCAAGTCTATTAAATTGATTTGAGTCATGACAGCTGTTAATTCTTATGTTTCTCTGTTAAGTCTGTCTGGCATACCTTTCCATTGCTAAGAGTGGGGTGTTGAAGCCTCCCACAATTAATGTGTGGTGTCTGATGTGTGATTGAAATTTGGTAATATTTCTTTAACAAATGTGTTATTAAAAGATGCTATTGACCAGTGATTATTAATTTCTGTTATTTTGGGGAGGTGTTAGTGGTTATAGTAGTATGTATATGTGTGTATTTCCCTTCTTTGATCCTTTAGTGATATTATCTATTGACTGTGTTTTTGTTGATGTAATTGAGTTCCTTGTGTGGAGTTTACTTTCTTGTATTTTCTGTAATATTAGATTTGTGTATAGGTATCAATTAAATCCTGTTTTATCATGAAATATTTTGTTTTCTCTGTCTATATTGGTTGAAAGTTTTGCTAGGTATAGTAGTCTGGACTGGTACTCATGGTCCTCTGGTAAATCATCTGTTGAGTACCTTCTGGCTTTTAGAGTCTCCATTGAGAAGTTAGTATAATTCTGATGTTTGTCTTTATATGTTACATGGCATTTTCCTTTCAAGCTCTTAAAATTCTTTCTTGGTGATGTTTGCATCTGTACTTTTGGTTTGCTTCCTCAAGTTTTCAACTTCCGGCATTCCCTTGGTTTGTGCTTTCTTTATTGTTTCTATTTCAGGTTTCAATATTGAACTATTTTCTTTGCCTCTTTGATTGTTTTTCTTGTTGTTGTTTTGTTTTCTTTGGTTTCTTTAAGAGATTTGTTGATTTCTTCCAATTTTTTTTGTTTTTCCCTTGACTTCTTTAAGGATTTTTTTTAAATTTCCTCCTTATGAACCTCTATTATCTACATTAAGTAATTTTTAAATCCATTTTCTTGTGTTTCAACTCCATTGGAATGTTCAGGTTTTGCTGCTATAAGATCATTGGGTTGGGTTTGTGCAATATTGCTCTTGCGGTTGTTAAATGTAGTATTACACTTTTATATATTTAATAATATTAATATGGAATATCAGAAACAAACTATAGCCATCCAGCCAACTCCTCAAGCCTGTCTCCAGGAATCCTCTAACAGAATGCTTCTGAGTCTTTAGCCTAAAAAAGAAAGGATAATCTCTGGGAAAGCTGAAAAGCCCTCTCTGCCCAGCTCTCTTAACATCCTCTGTCTCCATTCCTAAAGGTAGAATTAAAGGTGTAGGTGGCCCCTCCTTGACCTGGTTTAGTTCCGTAGTTAACTTTGATATTGCAGACTAACTGTATTAAATATATATTTACTCATCTTTTCTTCCACTGATGTGGTTTGCACCTGTGCCTATGCCTCTTCTTCCAGATGTTGTGTTTTGAACCAGTGTCTGTTTTCCCAACTGGTATGGTTTGCCTTTGTGTCTCTGTAGTCTGCTGGGGTCTTGGGGGTTGGGGCTGGCCAAAGGAATGATGTTCCAGTGCTTGGGGTTAGGCAGTAGAGTGGGTCTTAGTGGAATAGTGTCCAGTGTGTGTTTGTGGAGGAAACAGCCTGAAGGCAGGTATCTCACCTGCCTGCATGCTAGACTGCCTATTTGTCAAAATTCTTACCACAACTTCAAAATCTATTAAAAATGTATTTTCCTCATTTTCCAGATGAGAGCTAATATAAATTTTCTTAACTGAAATCTCTACCCTTCAAATTAGAGTATTATGTAGAATGGTTATATCTAAAGAACTTTAAGGGACTCTTGGTTGCTCCCTATTTTTCCTTAAAGAGAAGCACAACACAACTTTTGTTTATTTCACCATAAAGGAAGAACCAATGAATGTCTGCTGGGTAAGACAGGATTGCAGTCTTGGCACTTATAATTGTTGGCTGCTCATGATCTTAATTTATTCAATCAGATCATGGATTTTTTTTCTATAAAAAGGTCTAAAAGATGAAAAGACAAGAAAAGTAAAGAAAAGAAAAGAAAAGAAAAGAAAAGAAGAAGTGGTCTTTCTCATGCAAACTCAACTGCATGCCTAACCTTCCCAGACTGCATTTAAGGGGACCTCTCTAACTATGGGAACTTTAGAAGAATAGCTGAGGATATGGGTCAGGACATATGGGACAAGCAAGTTTCATATACTGGAATCAGTTTCCAAATGGAGGACAAGTCTTAGATCATCAAGGTTTCTTGTTTCTAATACATCAGTCTTTGAGCTACACACAAAAAGGAAACCTAGCAGGATTTGTTAAAGATGCCTTTATTTTACTTCCTAGAGCTCAGTGGTCATTTCATTTCTGCTTTGCTTCAACATAAAAAGAAAAAGGAAAAGCCTTGCAAAGCCAGTGGAATCCAGGCAGCTGTCTATTATATGCAAAAAAAAAAAAAAAAGTGGTTCTTCAGCCTAACTCAGCCCTTTCAATGCTGACAACTGAATCAGTTGCAAAGCACATACTACTAAAGTGAGTAAGTTTAAAAGAGTATGAAAAGTAATGCAATTTTTTCCTATCTGTGAGTGTGAGTAGAAAAACTACTCTATAACCACTCTATAACCATTATTGAAAATATTTTATTAGAATTATGCTTCCTCTACTGAGGAACCACAGAAATTGCACTTAATATTGCCTACCATGGCTAGCTCTCCCACTTCCAGCAAAGCAGCACCAAAATGGTACAGAACTATTATCTGCTCTTTTTCTTCCTGTCTACAGTCCTGTCCAGGTGCTAGTTCAAAGCCAAGTTGATTTTAACAGACTATTATCAGAAAGCCTTGTATGATTTTTATAATTTAGTGTTATACATTAAGCTTGCTTAGAGGATTACAAGAAAATTTTGATATAAACTAATCACAGGTAGAGAATCAGTTCTTGCACTGTATTTTGCAGAAGATAACACAAGAAAGAAAGGAACACAGCTATCCTAACACTGCTCTCAATGTGCAAACAACCGGCCCAGCTGGGCTTTTGCTATTGCAGAGGCCAAATCCCTGACTAGCTTTATTAATGTATGCACTCCTGACAACCACTGAACTCCAGCATTAGTGGTCTACGTAATTCAGAGCATATTTCAGCTTCTCTTGGGCATTCTCCTCTGACTATCTCTTTTTTGTGTTCAACGACAGCTTCTTTTACATTAGCATTCTTTGTATGAAAATAATGACTCTGATCTTCCTTCTTTTAAATATCACGGAGTGCCTAAGGCTTGAAAATTACATGTTTCTCTGCTCTTGGTGCAATATGCTCATTGGGAAAAAATTATCATTGAAGTTGTTGCTGTTGGAAAAATATAGAGATCTCCTTTCCCCTGGTCCCTGAAGCATCTGTCGCCTGGACTTCTGTTTGTATTAATGAAATATGCCATCTGTGTGTGTAGGCTTTTGCATTTTGGTAGGAGGCAAATAGGAAATCCCAGAGAGTTAGCCATTATAATGTCTTGTGCAAATTCATGCATGACTCAAAGGCCAAATTCTTGCAACCACCTGTGGTCCTTGCCAAGGGGCTCTCTTTCAAAGGAATGAAATCTCCAAGTATAGCTCCTGATCTTTTTACTGAAAATTAACTTGTAGAGAAAAGGTCTTTCTCTGCCTTAATGGATGCATCACAAATCTTTCAGAAACAGATAACAGAAGCCAAATTCTAAAAAGATAAAAACAACTTGGAGACATGTTTGTCTGTATAATTGTGAAGTTAAATGAATCCCCAAGTATGACTCTTGTGCTGTGATAAGTGATGCTGCTAAGACTTGGTGTTGTCCAAGCTTGGCTCAGTTTTCCTTGTTAAAACCAAATAAATTATCAGGAGGCTTCAGCATCTTGCACAAAGGTCTATATCTTACTAGCTTGGCAATCATAATTGAAAGAAATCTCAATTATCAATTGGTTTATAGCAAGCATTTACAAATTGAATACTGTTGGCCTGAGAGGTCTGGTTTTCCAGGAAAACTTCTGATTGAATCAGATTTTGCACATTCACAGCATAGTCATACAGGGTCTGAGCATGAGTACTCTTCTAGTAAGAACTTAAGAACGAGTGAGGCAGGTTGAAGTCCAGTAAGTGTGATGTTCCCAGAAGAAGAGCATGTTTCACAGGACACAGTGAGAGGTTTCATTTCCTGAGAGGAAAAATAGAAGAACTCCCAGAACTGTGTATTCGAAGAAAAAGACTTACATTCTTATAGGATAGCAGAATGAACACTCCATTCTTCATTAAGCCATATTTTGTGAATTTTATTGAGTGACACTAATTTAAATCTTTGTTTAATGATTGTTCCCCATACTAAGGAGACATAAGCATGCAAGTCATAGAAAAGAGAAGGTCCAGGATTTGTACCCAGAGATAACTGATAATCTTCCAAGTGTGAAGTAACCTCAGTGTCAGGGAGATATACTCCAGGAGAGACCTTAAAGAGCCACAGATGATCTGAACAAAAATTGTGTTATCCAAAAGATTCAAAGAGAAAAAGAATCACTAGTCAGAAAGCCCACCCTTATTTATCAACAATTAACACATTTTAAAAACACTCATTGTAACAACTGAACTGTCAGTCATCAGTCACTAAGAAACCCCTACAGGTTAATAATGTTGAGCACCTAGCATATCTAAATGAAGAACTAAGTTCTAGGAGTAAATTTAAGGCTGGCTTCATTACAAAGAGTCAAGAAAGCATTAAAGAGGGAATATTTCAATTAAGGTATGGATAACATGAACCATAGTATATAGAGAAATTAATACAGCAATAAGCCATAGAACACAGTAGTCATGGCATCAAGAAAGAAATTCTTGATGGCTGAAACATCACATGTGATGGTTATAAAAGGGAGTAGGAAAATTTAAAACATAGATTATAAATGCATTTAAAAATCAGGGAATATGAGGTGAGATATGTAACACTACAGGCATTTTGAAAAGTCTACTACTATAGAAGCTTCCTGAAATATATATACATATTTCTACATAAAAATGTTTAAATGAAGGTACCACATACTTTTAAAATAATACCTGAAAAATCAACATAAACTACCAATTATAATTCCCAGTATCAGGTATGTATTACCATTTTGAGCTGTTAGCCAGTGAGGTACCATAGACAACCCAACATTACAGTCTACTCCTAATGTTTTTGAAGAACTCACAGTAAGATTCTACACCTGAAGATATTACAAACTTGGGTTATAAAGCAGAGAGAAATCCAGCTGGTACTGACCTGACCACACCATCCCTATCAGTTAGCTTTCATAATGGAAGGTACCATGAATACTGCCAGAGGAGTCATCATCTATTTCATCCAGCTGTAAATGCTGTGAGCTACAATATTATCTTGCCTGAAAAGATATCTTTATTGATTTTATGAGAGTAACCAACAACTTTGTAATTAAATTTAAGACCCACTTCATGAGATGGAACCCACAACTGACTTTATCAATGAGCCCCCAAACCCACAGTTAGACAAGTCATGCAGCCAAGGGAGAACCTACTATTATTGTTCTTTGAAGAGGATACAACATTAAGTAGACATCTGTTGACTTACTGCTATATGCATAGTCTTGAGTATCTGCACGAACACATACTTACACACACACACAAAGGGAGGAGCAATAGAGGTGGGAGAGAGAAGAAGGTAGAATACTGCACTGAACTTGAATTGAGTTTGCTTAGAGCCAGTGAAATCTATATACAGACCTAAGCATGGTGGCATACCTATAATCCCATCACTTGTAATACTGAGGCACTATGTCAAATTAGTCAGGAAGACAGAGAGAATATTAAAAAAAAACTGAAAAAGATAAAGAAGAGAAAAGAGAAATGTACAGAGAAGAGCAGAGTTTAAGAGATAAAAAAGAAAAAAGAGGAGAAATGAAAAGAAACCATGAAGTTAGACCTCTGCTATGGACTAAGAATAATATCAAGATCAGGTGCTTCATATCAACAACCTCCCATGTGACTAAATATATTCAGCTAATACAAACACTAGTTTATAGAAGATTTTGTTACAGAGCTCTAGACTAGAACCAAATGCAACAAGCAAAATCAATCAATCAATCAAACAAACAAACCAACAAATAAATAACTAAAAAATGTTTCCTAGTGAAATTTTGCTATTGGATGGTGTCTTGTCCAGTTGTCGTCACATAGACTTTCTCTGGCAGCAGATGGTAGGAGATGCAGTGATCCACAGGCAGACATTATTCAATAAGAGAATCTAAATTGAAGGTATACACACACCCCCACTAATTAGAGATTGGGAAATCCTGCAGAAGTGGGAGAGGAAAGATTGTGGAAATCAGATAAGAATAGAGGATACCAGGAGAACATGATCCACTGTATCAGGTAAGCAGGGCTCATATGGTTTCACAGAGACTGAAGCAGCAAGCATGAGGCCTGTATGGGTCTGCTCCAGGTTCTCTACATGTATGCTATGATTTTTAGGTTGGTGTTTTTGTGGGATTCCTGACATTAGGATCAGGTGTGTCTCTGATTCTTTCAGTTGCTCTTAGGACTCTTTTCCTCTTATGAGGGTCCCTTGTCCAGCCTCAATAAGATGACTTTCACATTGCCTTATTGTATCTTGTTTTGTTATGTTTGGTTGTTGTCTCTTGGAGGCCTGCTCTTTCCTAATGAAAAATGAAGAAGAAATGAATCTGGGGAAGAGCGGGAAGGAGCAGAGGGAAATGAAATTATGGTTGGGGTATATTGTATGAGAGAAGGATCTATTTTCAGTAATAATACTAACAAAGGTAGCATTGCACTGGAAAAATATTTGAACATTCCACTATTCACAAGAATAAAACTTTTTTCTCTAATGATAATCATGTAGTAGGTCAACCAATCCAGTTTCATTTGGACTTCCTAATTCTGAGATCTCCCAAGCATAGCATAATGCCTGGAATATCACAATACATTTACTGAATGGGTTATCTATAGAGATAAATGCAAAATCCATTTTGTTTTGGATAAAAACATCTGTTAGCTGCTTATTGATGCACATTTATTTATCCCAATAAGAAGCATTTCCGTTCTACAGAAATTCCTTGATATGTGGAATGTGTTATAAGAAGAAACTACTTTATATCCTTAATACTTGGGACAATGTACAAAATTGCAAAGAAAGTGTTACAATTACCTACAAGGAGTATGTTATAGTACATGTTACTTGATCACCAGAGGAGCAGAATTGCAACAAATTAAATGAAAGTAGGTCAAATTACATTTAAAAATATTACAGTATTTATTAATAAAATACAGTGGTGGGAAATGGGAAGATGGCTTTATTCATAAAATACTTACAGTGTAAGTTTAATACTCATAGATAAAACCTTGTATTGTGCCTGTAACCTTAATGCTCATGGGGTAGAAGGATAATACAGCAAGTCATCCTATGTTGGCCTCTGATCCTCACCTACATACCAGCAAGCCGCATACACACACAGACACACACACACACACATACACACACACATACACAAACACATACACACAGAGGGGACTGAAAATAAAGGACACTGTTTCTGTGTGTGGAGACAATACTGATGATGATTAAGTAAAGTCTGCTCTCATTAAGCAAAGTCTCTGAAAACTCTTTTAAATGCAAAAATGCTGGTCATCAAAGGTGATTATCACACTTTTATCTTATCATAGTCTGACATGTAGTATAACTATGTTATTATCATGTTCACTATTTACTGTTTAATTTGAGGCTACCTTTGCGGATGAATACATACAAAAATCTGATACAATTAGATGGTTTTGTAGAGTAAGTATTAAAGAGAAAGTATTATACCTCATGCATTGGTACATCTGAACACATACTCTACAGTGCTGTGAATAGAGCAGATAGAGAGCTCATATTTATTGAATGAACAGACACATAAACAAAGAAAGAAACTAATATAAAAAAATCAGTGGCTATAGGTAAGTGCCTGGAAGAAATGATTATGTAATACAATTCTATTATCTGATGGAGAGAATGTAATTTAGCCTAGCAGATTCAAAATAAGCAAAAAGATATCCAGACTCAGCAAACCACAGGAGTAAAACTTATTTAGTTTATCAAAAGAGGCCAAAGCTCATAACAGAAGACATTCAGAATTGAGATCAAACAAAGACCTAGCAAGTATCTAATAATGTACCGAATAGCCTAATAGGCCCTTCCCACCTGCTTTTCTCCCAGAGATGATTCTTTCCATGAAAGCAGAGATTGCTGATTTGGGAGGCAAAGCACGGACACCCAGACCAGCCATGCATCACGGTATCAAATTGATACAACTGAAAATGTGGGAAGCAGGCTAACCACATTCAAGCAAACCCATTTAATTTTTCATAGAACACTTCTTGCAACATGCTCCTTGTAGGGGAGACCACAGCAAAGACATTCTTAGCTTCCATATTTCTCATCTCAAGCACAAAAAGTAGGATGCTTTCCTCTGTGCAGGAGAACAGGGGTTTTGTTTATGGCAAATCTGTCAAATGAAGAGGACAGAGAGAAACACAAACAACACTGAAGACAGAATTCGCTTTAGACAGTAACAAGGCAGAGTAGAGATTGCAAGTATTTTTAGAGTCAGAAATTTAAAATTACAATGCACTGCTTACTTAGTGTGTAATCTCAAGTAGTTTATTTCGTATCTCTGAGCTTCACTTTCACTTATAAATGGAATGCAGTATCCCCTGCTTTTCAGAAGACAATAAGATGACATGTACATGTGTGAGAGAGAGAGTAGGTATTCAGCAAAATAAAATCACTTTCTCTTTATCCTAATAGCTATTTTTATAAAACAAAAATACATAAAATATTATAAAAGACCATAAAAGTTCCCTGAATTCTGGCAAAGCAGGAGCGCCCAGAGATGACACAAAAATGTTAGCACTCGCCTTGCTTTTAATCAGAGACTTAGACTTTCAAGTGCAAAACCCATTCAAAGACGTATTTGAGGCTATTCCACCCAGGTTTTAAGTTATTTAAGGAAAAGTACAACGGAGAAAGTTGGAAGGTGCTTGTTATCACATTATTGTAAGATTGGAAAGAAAGACATTAAAAGTTAAGCAGCTAACTGCAGTTTAAGAGCATTATAAAACAGCGTTCTAGAGGGAAAGCCACAGGGCTATTCACTGAGGTGACATCACAGCAATTGCTAAGGAAATATCACTTAGAAAAGAAAGACTAACTACAAGACAGATGTGAAAATGCATGGTTTTAACTCCCTATATATACACCATTATGAAAAAATACACAAAAAACTAAAAAATATTAAAAGCACACATAGGCTATCTGAACATAGGTGACATGATCTGAACATGGGGGAGGGATCATCATCTGAAAATTTTTTTTTAATTCATTGTTTGTTGAATACTACAAAATATATTTGTATATTAAGTGTATATTAATAAGAACAGAGAAAATAAAGTCTACATTCAAAAAATGTAGGTAGGCTTGGCATGTATCCAGGGAAAGACAAACACTGACTCTATGAACGTACAATGTGCCTGTCTGTGTTTCTTGCCTGGCCCGAGAAGTGCTGTGGATCCTGATTCTGGCATCAATTCTTCTAGAGGCCACCGAAAGGTTACCTCATCAGAGAAAATACCCTTCCAAATGACATCTTATTTCCATCTCTCTGTTCTCATCTCTTGACCCCAGACAACCAATGTGCCTGCCCTTTCTGGTGCTATACAACCTTGATATTTTTTCTACATTTTCTACATTTTCTTTTATTCAAGTAAAATCATTAAAACTTTCATGACCTTCACTTTTATTTTTTTCAATTGCAGTTAAAAAAATAAATGCTGAGCAGAACGTTGTATAAACACAGCTCTAACATCAGGTTCCACTCTTTTGGCTCCTCTCTGATGGCTAATTCATAGAGGATGGACAGACACTGCCCAGATTAGTTATAGGTAAAAATAGTGCAGCATTTGAATGTGTGTATGTGTATCTTCCTGTCTGTCTGAAGAAAGCATAAGACTCTAATCTTAAATGATAAATAATAAATTGCTGCAGTTTTTGCTATTTTTATGTACAAAAATTTTTTAGCAAATTTATTTAGATTGATATTTATGCCACAACAGCATTCATGAAGCACCGCTGTGCTGTTTTCTAGTGTCTATGGCAGTATACTCAACCCTTCTAACACTTCAGCCTTTTAATACAGTTCCTCATGTTGCGGTGACCACCAACCGTAATATTATTTTCCTTGCTACTTCATAACTGTAATTTTGCTATTGGTATGAATCATAATATAAATATTTGTATCTTCTAATGAACTCAGAGATCCCTATCACAGGGCCTTTTAACCTCAAAGGGTCATAACCCACATTTTGTGGACCATTAGTCTAGGGACTATAAAAAAATTAAAATTTAAATATATTTTCTCTCTTAATTCAAAACAAATTATCAATTTAACCCTTCTCCTATAATCTGTTTTTATTGCTAGGGATTATCTGCAAATTGGACAAAAAGGAGAAAAAAAATTCCAAGAAGAGTAGTGTTAAGTAGCATGCATGTGGATGCAGGTGTTTCTTATCTCAAAGTGAAAGATATTGCTGCTGAGAAAAAATTAAGAGCAAACAGAGATATGTAAAAATGTCTGACTCTTGTCACTCTAACACCATTCATGAGTATGTCATTAGCAGTATTGGGTATATTTTCTGCTTGTACATTAGTACACATACACAAATAAGACATTCACATTATAGGACATATTCACTGTTTTCTTTCTCTTTACCTCTTTTCTTCTAACATGTATTAAAAATGTGAAGAAGAAATATATTGGAAATAAAATACAATAAAATGGAAAAAGTAAATTGAATGAGTCTCAAAGTACTCAATGAAGAATTCTAAATTTGTAAGGAGTATCATAGGAAATATTCTGAAGGAACATGTGTTGTACATTAAGCACAAATGTTTTTGTTTCCGTGATGTGTTCCACAGCTCATGGAAAACATTTTGAATAGAAAGTTCCAGATAAATATAACTAAACTTAAGGTGGAATGGATGGCCATACTGATCTACAAGCAGACAGAAACAAGAATGGAGGGAAACAATTTAATTAATTATTTAAAAGAAGTTCAAGCCAAGAAATTTGAAGTAGGGAGATTGGGTCAAAGCCAGAACTTCATGAGAGTATAAAATATGTCAAAATTTGTTTCTAAAACTCTGGCAGTTTCTCCAGTGTCAAGCATAAGAGATACACACATATGGCAAATTAATTTTGAGAGTACCAACACAAATTTGACACGTGTCGAGAATTGAAGATGAGATTACTAGATAATTTTTAGACTCCTTAATTTAACTTAAAGCATAATTTTCTTTGGATAATATAATTTACCTTCCTGATTAAACTTCTGGTCCCAGAAGATCGAAATCTGTGGTCAGTCCATGTTTTACTTCAGACCAGGTGGCTTCCTTAAATACATTATCCATGTCTAAACTCCAGAGTTCTGATTTGAAGGTCAGAATAACAATTAAATAAGACATGAAACCTTTACACCATGTTTCAGTGCTACTGAGTCCATGGCACGTGTTTTGTCATTATTCTTGCTGAGCACTGGATCTTCAAGAAGAGAAAAGAGGTGTATGTCTAATCCAAAACGCTTGGCATGTTATAAATCTGGTTCTCCAAATCGGTATGTAGTACCTGTGGGACCCTCAAGGCTTGTTTCTTCAGAAACTCTGATTTCAACACCAATACTGTGTATCTAATAAGAAAATTGAAAAGGAAGGTTAACTATTAATAATGTGAGCTCCACTCCATATGCCTCTGCTTAGGAACTTGTGATCAAATTCATCTGGGCATTAATATTAGCACAGTGATTGGAGGAGGGCAGGAGAGAAGAGGGAAAGAACATACTCTGAAACTGTGGGCTGATGATCCATCAACATTGTTAGCCAGGTCTTATCAGAGCAGGGTCAGAAACCAAAATCAAAAGAGAAAAGCAGACAAACCAGGTTTATGAAATGTGTAATTTTCTCTCTAAAAAACACACAGAGCAGAGAGAATTTCTGCAACTTGATTAAGGAAAATACCGGGCCTTTGTTCAGTAAAAAGCAGTTGTTAAGAATTCTCTCAACTTTCTTTTTAAAATATGCCAGTTTTCTTTGTTTCAGAAATGCTTGCAAGCTTCACCAATTTACTCAGCTAGAAGTCTCAAGGATTTCAGTGAAACTTCCCTATCACAACATGAAAATTGCTTAAGCTTCACAAAGAGATGTGGATACCAACTTTAACCATTCTGTTTGCTAGATTTTCCTTAGAAGGATCTGCCTCTCTGGATATCAATTTTTTAAACTATATAGACCCTGATAATCAGTCTTTATTTGAGGTTGCTACATTATAAACTGACAATGAATTAGAATGACTCCATGCCCTAAATTCTATGATTGTCACAATAATATTAAATTCATGCTACATACCCTTTAAAGTAATTTATAATGGTAAGGGAAATTAAGTATAATTATAGATAGTCAAGATATTCAGTATATAAATTATCATTGTTAATGACAGAGAATGGCATCTGACATTGAGCCCTGGCCTCCACATGTATAAATACACACCCACACACATATGTTGTAAAAAGTTTTCCCCAGACCCTTTTGGGTCTGGGAGGTTTGCGACCTGGCGCTGACGGTTCGGAACATGGTCTGCGCGCCCGCGGCTTTTGTCCCCCAAAGAAATGAAATCACACGCTTATATCTTTTACACTGTTTGGCCCATATCTTAAGCACATTACTAGCTAGCTCTTTCATCCCAATTCAACCCATTTCTATTAATTTGACCTACACGTGGCTCCCAGCCAGGGGCTGGCTGGTACCTCTACATGTCTGTTCCTCTTGGGGGTCCGATGGAGAGTGACTAACTCCACCCTTTCCTACCTGCTTGGCTGCCTCTGATTCTCCACCCACTTCTATGGTGCCTTGCATGGGCCCATACAGTTCTTTTATTTATATTATACAGAGAACATTCCACCACACACACACACACACACACACACACACACACACACACACACACACACACACACGACATTCACATTATACCACACACAATATTTTTTTTTTTAAGATGAACTCATATATCTCAGTATTTGGCCTGTCACTAAACATTAGCAAATTTGATCCTAAAATTCAGGGTTTTTTTGAAGACAAGAATTTTGCAAAAAGATTAGAAATGCACAAAATACAGCCACTGGAGAACTATTAGGAAAAGGAGCTAGGCTCTCCAAGGATAGGCAACTGTCAACTGACATGGGCTTGACATGGGCAGTATGTGCAGCCTCCAGGGGTAGAATCAGGCTGTTTCTATGTGTGGGCTGGCACCTGGGAGCCGTTTTCTTTCAGAGGAACACCTAACCGAGTCTTGATATTAGGATGAGGAAATCAGACTTGCCTGGAGTTGATGCACCATGCTGAGCTGACCCACCTTGGGACTTCTTGGGGGAGGGGAAAGGGAAGGGGAAGGGGGAGGCTGAAGACTGGCTAAGAGGGATTGGGAGGAGGAAAAGGAGGAACACCAAGGGGATACATGGATAAAAAATACTTTATTTTATAAATAAATTTAGAAAAGGAATACACAAAATGTGTTGTTTTCTGAGAAACTGCTAGTGAGCAATATGCAAATGTATCACACATAATTCAGGTAGCTGCATTAACTTTTTTGCTCCCAAGAGGCCTTTTCTTTCTACTCCTCCCTGGAGACAAAGAAACAAAGGAGGGCATGGATATGACTTTCTAGTCTTTCCTCCTCCTCTCTAGTGGGGCTTGTTCCCTTTAAATACAGTGAAAACTATGAAGAGTGCTTAAATATAACCTAAATCTCCAAAATGTGGCCAGGAGGCTAACAGCAAAGTGAGTTAAGGCTGAAATAGGCGTATAGCCAACATGAAAACCAGGTTTCTTGGTAATAACAAGAAAACTGATTCAGTACCACAGACACCTGGTCATTTGTGTCTTAATTCAATCATTTGGATCTTTCCTTTTTCTCTACTTCAAATAACATAAGTTTAATGGGATTTGAACAATTCCAGCAAGGTGGTACATACCCCCAGATCTCTTAGAAAAGTAAATTGACCAAGATTATATTAAACCACAATTATGGGAAGGCTTAAATCCCAGAAGAAATGTGACCAATGCTTCTATATCAGAATGATCCTTTCTCCTCTTAGCCCTAAGGTGATTTGCAAGTGAACTGATACATTGGGTACCTGTCCAGAGCACATGGTTAAACATGATTCTGTCTTATTAAATGCCTATTTAAGTCACATTTATCTTTGCTTAACTTCATTATCTTTGTTCTGACCTACATGTCCCTCTCCTTTCCTGTCTTAATGTGACTTCTCTGTGGAAGAATGCCTTGAGTGACAATAACCCTCTTCATTTCACCTGACCTCCTATGAGGAAACAAACAACTATTTTGTTCTGTTTTAAAAATAAAAATGGAAAAGAAATAAAGCACCCTCCAATTTCTCAATTTATGTTCCTAAATTTAAATATTACAGTTAAATAAAGAAATTGAATGTAGAGAGCAGCCTGAAAAATGTGACATCCTGGAAATGGAGAGATGTCTTAGTGATAAAGAAGATCAGTATTGATCCCCTCAAACTTCCTATAACTCCTTTTGGTTTCCTTGCACACTTGAACTCATCTGTACACAGACACAGACATACACACAGACACAAACACACACAAATGCACGTACACACACATACACATATATGAACATATATCAGCAATAAATAAATAAACATAAAAGAAATAGTGGTGTTCTAAGACTTCTCTGCTATAGTATCTGAAATTACAAAATTTTCATGCATCACTATTTGAATTCTATGATTCAGAAACAAAAATAAAATCTAGATAAATATCTAGTATATTAAAATTCTTGAATACTAGATTATAATCAGATTTTAATGAGAAGCAAAATTAATCTGACTTCCTGTTGACCTCTACAAAAAAAGATCCTTATGACAGCTTGCATTCCAAGGATCTGAGCTAAACCACTTTCAGCTTCTAGGATGAAGTTAGAAATCATCTTTAGGGGCCTTCCCTGTGGTCCAGGGACAGCCTGTCTCTGTTTCCCCAGCTCATTATGAAACACCAAAGAGAAGGAATGTAATGCTATTGTTGCTGATGGCCAAAGCACTTCTTTTGATGGATGTGGATTGTGTCCCCTCTAATTGTGGGAAGTTCCCTGCATCCCAATTATGAGGAAGGATCTGTGACCTCAATATAATTGTACTAATGAATCAATTCCAAGCATCAAGGACATGGTCTATCCATGGCAGAAAAAAGAATCTCAAAAATTTGTTAGGAACTAATGAGCAAATTGGGAGAACATTTGTAAGCTCTTGTCTTGCCATAAATAGCAACAGAAGGAGGGAACAGAGCACAGCAGAGCACTATGGGCAAGTGGAATTTTCCTCTCCTGTTTGCGCAGCATTTGAGCTTATCAGTGATAACATTTACAAGGCTTTGGTGACTTACACAACAAATGAGATGCCTGCTTCACTCTGTCTGGCAGATTGAAGGAGATAAATATTTTAAAAATATACATTGGTTCATGATGTGTTAGCTTTAAAAAACAAATTTGAATGTTATTGAGCAAAACCTTGCCACTAGGTAGGATGAGAGATAGTCTAGAATGAAATTCACTGATTCAGGATCCAGTCTTGCTATTTAGGGGATTTCTTGGCTCAATGAAGACATTCTCACATAACCCACAGCTCTCTTTCTCTTAGTACCATGTTTAAAATTCCCTTTTCCAGAATGTATTTTGTTGCATATATACCAGTAATGGTTCTACCATTACTTTAATTTCCTTTGACATCTTTGATCTAATCTTGTTTTGATTTTCCTTGTCTTTTCTTTCTAACATGGCATAACCTTTCCAGTGCTCTGCTTGATTGTCACTTGTGTTCACCTTCTACACAGACCTTTCTGTCCTTCCATGCTCTGTCTCATGTTCAGATTCTGCCTTTCCATAATGGGTTCATTGGAAGCCCTGCAGCCATCTCAAATTTCTTCTGTCATCTAAGACCCACTTCAAATTCTGATTTTTGATGGCCATTTAAAAAAAAGCTTTGAGTACATATGACAACTTAGACTGGCTTTGGAATTTGGCATTACTATATTTCTAATTTACTACTTCAGTACATTGATTAGCATCTTGAAGCCTCCAACTCTTCATGTAAACTGAACATTAAAAATGACCTTAGCTGTTTCATGGTTTGAATGAATGAAATGTCTTTTTGCCACACAGCTATGAAAATGTCTGTAACTTAAGAGTTCACCAACACTTTCCCTTCCTCCTGTTGTCTCAATAGATTATTGTTGTTCCCATAAAGCATAAAGTCTTAACAATCCTTCACAGGTAAGAACTAATTGCATAATACTTCTAGTTGTTTTGAGGAATAGAATGTTGTATTTTTTCTGGGTATGAAGCCATAAGTCAAAATGACACTCTATCAGATATTTACAAAAGAAACAGGTAATTTGTCCTCCAGAAGAGCTACACATAGAGTAGATACTGTGTGCTTACTATTCTCTTCTCCTGTCCCAGCCAAAGAAACCTGTCAAAACCAAGAGTGTACTTCCCCTTGGCATTACACAGAAAGGTAGATTCAATAGATCCATAAGTATTTGACCTTTGAACCATATCTGAAGCACATTGAATCACAGTTTTCCCAAGTTTTCTCATCTGTAAAATGGAAATAGCAAGAACATTTTGTGGTGACTAAATCTAATGAAGAAACCAAAGCAACAAGCTAAAAAAAAAAAAAAAAAAAAAAAAAAGAAAAAAAGAGAAAAAAACCAAACCCTAGCCATAGCCAGCCGAGATGATTGCTGAATGACTGCCAATGCTGTTCCCCCAAGAGACATTTTCCTGGCTGGGACCTCATTAATTCTATTACCCAGCTTACTTTCAGATGGAACATTTCCTCTATTTGACCTTGCTTTGTAATGCTGATGCAGGCAGTGAAATATCATTAGCCTTCTGGAACTTTCTCTCATTGCCCATTAGCAACATCATCTCACTATTCCATATGGATCCCTGTGTGTTGCCAGTGTGTGTGTGTGTGTGTGTGTGTGTGTGTGTGTGTGTGTGTGTAGCTAGCCATCTCTGTGATCTTCCTGTCTCCACATTCTCAACTCTAGGATAACAAGTTTATGACACTAGGGCTGGCTTCTTTCCATGGATTTTGGAGATATAACTCATATACTCATGTTTGCAAGGTAAATACTTTAAAAATTGAGCTCTCTGTCTCTCTGTCTCTCTCTAGACCTGTATTTTATTCGATGTAATGTCATTATTTTCAATATCAAATCACTGAGAAAAAACATATTTCAATTCTGCCTATTTCTTCATAAGACAGTTACTCCAAACCCAGAACACACATATGTGCACACACACACACAAACTCAACTGATATATTATTTGCTAATAAAAATCCTAGTATTCTTTGAGCATGAACTTGTATAACTTTCAAAGTGATTTTTGAATGTTTTGGTGCAGATTCAAGATGTGAGGCAGAGTCTTTCAGTTGGGTGCTACTGAGAGCAGACTACTGAAATTCTTCTAAAGTACTATAGGCATGATAATTCTAGATACAGCAAATAGATATAAGCAAATTAATGGTTTTAGAATCATCTCCTGTTATTCATTTAAAAGAGAAACTCTCTGAGGCTGTCTTCACTCAAAAATAAATTTAACTAGAGTTTAGTTGCCATGAGATGAAAGAACATGGAATAAATCAGTCAGGCTCAAGCAAGATTGCCACTTAAGGGAAATGCAATGACTCGGGCTCAATTACTCCCTGACATAAAAAAATAATAAAAATATTACAAATAATTTGGCTGTCATCAAAGGTTTCACAAGTCTGAACAAGTGTCCTAAATAGGCAAAGGGCAGGTGGGAGAGTTTAACTTATTAATTAAGAAAATGATTCACGTAATCATGGTTTGATTTTTAGATTTTACCCACTCTTCCTAACTTTCAATGTAGTTGGCAATGGGAATATGTTCTTATCTCTGAACACAGCCTTTCAAGGGAATAATCTCTAAATCCCCTTGCAAATGTTCCTTTTTGTTTTTTTTTTAAAGCTCCTTTCTTGTAGCACTGATAACCTTTTTGATGGTTTAGCTCAAACCTCTTTATTGATTGATTTCAGTTTAGCTCATTACTCACCAATGCTACCAATGAAGTCAATGAAGTCTATGTGAGAAACCATTGATCATTTTCTTTACTTCACAAAAGCTTTGTATTGTTCATTTGGGACTGTCTGAGTGTGCCAATATAATCCTATTTAACAGAAGTGGGAGAATTGTGTGATTCTCCATCATAGAGAAGGCTCTGTACCAGAAACAAATGAAGACTTAATCATGTCATCAGAAATATTAAAGATTCTTATATATTCTAAAATAAAGACCAGACTCTCTGAGAAGGAAGGTGAAGTTTCACACACACAAGACTGTTCAACATGAAGTGCTGATTTGTAATTCTAACATTTGAATTTTGTTGCAAGTTAGAGAAATTAAGATAAGATGCAAAACTATTAAACAAAACTTCAAAGCCAACCAGTCAAGGCTTGCTGGTAGAAGATGTTCAAACTATTAATATTAAACTATTATTTTATGAATGATATATTTACAAAACAAGCCCTTAACCTATCTAGTTTTAGAGACTGGATAGTATCCATGGCATTTCTGTTTCTTGAATTAAAACTTGAAATTTATATTTCTAAAATAAAATCAAGGGGCTGGAGAGACAATGCAGTAGTAAGGTACAGGCACTGTGCTTCTTGAGGACCCAAGTTCAATTCACAGCAAGAAATTCTTCATTTGGAAAAAAACTGGAGTTTTCTTTTTGTCTTGATGAAAAATAAGCACATAAAAATTAACATCATTTAAATTATATAACCAGTGGCAATAAACACACTCACTAGTGTTTTCTGAACTCATCATCCCAAATTAAACTTTAACTAACTAACCTCATTAGATGACAACTATGCATTCTTTATCCTCCCAAAATTGCAAGAAACTATGATCATACTTTTTGTGTTTGTAAATTTGCCTACTATGGGTTTTTTAGTGAAGTCAAAATGGCTAGAATTAGAACTTATTCTTCAATATTTACTATGTGCAAGCCCTGCCCATTAGTTTCTAGGCCTTTTGTACAGTACAAATATAGTTATGATGTGTCTTACATTTATACCCTTTAAAAATACCTCTGTATGAGTGTTGTCCCAGCCAATGTTGGCATTTTCTACCTCAGTCCCTTACTGATCTTCTGTGTCAGTTTTCTGCCTTCTTCTCTGCAGCTCCCACACTCCTCTGCCTAGCCCCTTCCCTTATAATGGTTATAATCACTGAACAGCTCCTTTGTAAAAGCTGCTGCTTCTCAATATGGCCTTTTTCAGATTCTATGTCATTTGGAGGAAAGACTCTTCAGTTTTTCTGTTAAGCTCCTTCTCTGCAGTCTGAGGTATACAAGGGACATCCTCAAATAAAACCTAAAGTTAAATCTCTGCAACTCAATTGAGTCAGCATTTGTGATGATTCTCTTTTGCCTAGCAATTCTAGTCATTCTCAGCCTCCCCCTATTCGCTCTTCCTTCACTTCTTATGACAGTTAGTCTCCTCAACAGAGTCAAATTTTCAAAATCCTTAAGCAATGCCTTTGCTAATTCCTATTCTCAATATTTATACATACTCTAGAACTTTATATTTCTTTTCTTTGGCAAAATCTAGCATCCTTAATCATCTAGGGAAGTAACACAAATTCTACTTGTTATTAAATGAAAATTCAGAGCCAGAAATCAGAGAAGAGCTGGAATATCAGAGAGAGAAAACAGACCACCGTCAAAACTCACCCAGACAGCTTCTCAAGGTAAAAAGCTATCTTCAGGCTTCCTCAACCTCACTCTTGGTCACTTCTACAGAAGAATCTCTGTCTTCTTATAGCTGCCTTAAATACCTTCTTTGACCAGTTGTTTCACTTCCAGGTCAACTTCTGCAACATGTTCTACAGTTTAGATTAAAGGTGTGAGCTACTACTATTTAGTAGTTATGCCTTCAACTCACAGAAACGTAGAAAAATCTCTGTGTCTAGAGGTAAGGGATTAAAGGCATAAATCACACTCCTGGCCATGTGCACAACACACACACACACACACACACACACACACACACACACACACATTCAAACCTGTGCTGGTATTAAAGGCATAAATTACCACTCTCTCACCTCCTGGCTTGACTGTGGGTGGATCTGTTTTCTGATATTCCAGACTGGTTTTATTAAATATATAATATGTCATCACATAGGGAGAACTTCCTTAGTTCTTGAAAGTACTATGCCACAATTCTGACACTTGATTCTTGTGGTATGTGCTCATTTAAACAATGTAGCACTTACTTTTAAAATTAATTAACATGGTTAGTTCTAGACTCGAGTTCCTTGAAGGCTAGAATGGGGCAGAAGCCATGGCTAAGCACTGAAGACTATGTAGTGCTATTAAAGAAAACCAAGTATAGGTTCCCAACACCTAGAGCAAGCAGCTTTCATCTACCTGCAATTCGATCACCAAGGCATTCAATGCCATCTTCTGGCCTCCATTAGCAAATGCAATCATAAGAATATAACGATACAGAGACATATATACATACATACACAATATTTAAACAAAAAATATTAGTACCAGGATGTTTTTTATTACTGAAGCTCTATAGTATAACTTGAAGTTGAAATGGTGATGCCTCTTGAGGTTCTTTTGGTGAACAAAATTGTTTTGGAAATCCTGGCTTTCCTGTTATTCCAAATGAAATTGAGTATTGTTCTTTCAATGTCTGTAAAAAATTGTGTTGGGATTTTGATGTGAAGTGTGTTGAATCTGTAGATCGCTTTTGGTAGAACTGCCAGTTTTACTATGTTGATCCTACCTATCTAGGAACATGGGAGATCTTTCCATTTTCTGATATCCTCTTCAATTTCTTTCTTCAGTGATTTAAAATTTTTGTCAAATACATCTGTTACTTCTTTGGTTATAGTTACTCCAAGGTATTTAATGCTATTTGCAGCTATTTAAAGGGTGATGTTTCACTTATTTCTTTTTCAGCCCTTTTAACTCTAGTGTACAGAGGAGTACCGATTTCTTTGAGTTAATCTTGTATCCTGCTACATTGCTGAAGGTGTTTATCAGCTCTAGAAATTTCCTGGTATAATTTGTGGATCACTTATGTATACAATCATAACATCTGTAAATAGAGATAATTTCACTTCTTTTTCAATTTGTACCCCCTTAATCTCTTTTCATTCTCTTATTGCTTTAGGTAAAACTGGACTTGTGGGTCAATGGAATCGAATTGAAGATCCTGACATTAAACCAAAAACCTATCAACACCTGATCTTTGACAAAGAGGCCTAAAATATTCAATGGAAAAAAATAGTATCTTTGACAAATGGTGTTGGCATAGCTGGATAGTAGTGTGTAGAAAAATGCAAATAGACACAAGCCTATCACCCTGCATAAAACTGAAATCCAAGTGGATCAAAGACCTCAACATGAACCCAGCCACACTGAACCTGATAGAAAAAAAGTGGGAAATACCCTCCAATGAATTGGCACAGGTGACCACTTCCTAAATATAACACCAGTAGCACAGACACTAAGAACAACAATCAATAAGTGGGACCTCCTGAAACTGAAAAGCTTCTGTAAAGCGAAATATATAGTCCATAGACAAAACAACAGCCTACAGAATGGAACAAAGATTTTCACCAATTCTGCAAGTGACAGGGGACTACTCTCTGTGGTGGAATGTTCTCTGTATGATATAAATAAATAACTGTTTGGACCCATGCAGGGCACCGTAGAAGTGGGTAGAGAATCAGAGGCAGCCAGTAGGAAGAAGGGTGGAGTTTACTAGTCACCATCTATCCCCCGAAGAAGAAGCATGTAGGAATTCAGGTGAGCCACGGGCTGCAAGCCACGTGGTGGGTAGATTCATAGAAATGGGTTGATTTAAGAAGAAAGAGCTAGCTAGTAATGTGCTTAAGATATGGGCCAAGCAGTGTAAAGTATATAAGCATGTAATTCATTTCTTTTGGGGGGCAAAAACTGCGGGCACACAGACCAGGCTCCACACCGCCGGCACCACACGTGCGCCAAGTCATAAATCTCCAGACCCAAACAGGCCAAAAAAAACATACTATAACAGATGACTTCCCAGCGTTGGACACAAACACCCACATAAAGAAAAAAAAAAAAAAACACATTAAAACAAAATAAAAAAAAACTTACTATATGTCATTCAATAATCACTTTTAAAATATAAACCAATCAAAACAGTCATAAAATAATTTCTTATCATATCTTTAACAAATATTTCAAATAAACTCAATACAATAAAAATAATTTTAAACATTTATAAAATAGTTATATATATATATATGTTTACAATTACTTCATTAAGACTTAACCATTATTTAGTTTACAAAACCCCACAAAAATACCATCGCCCACAAGCCAACATAAAACAACTAAATAAAAAAACTACGCCCCTCTCCCAATAAATTAGTCATCAAAAAATAATTATAGTCAATTATCATTTTAATACAATAATTATAAGTTAATCTTAAATAAAAAATAAAATAATATTATAAAAAAATAAAATGATTTTTTAAATTACATATTTAAATTTATTTATGGTACAGAGACAGCGTGGTGTTCAGACAAAACTTTAAAAATGGCGCGTCTGGAACACACAGCTTAAACTAATACATTTTACGACAAGATTGACACAAGTGTAATTGATTTAAAGTTTCTGTTTATACTAACAAAAAAAAAAAACAGTTTAAAAAGGTTTTCCTCGTAGCAGCATTTCCTGAGCCCACTCTTTGCCGACAGCAGCAAACCGACAGCGGGCTCCTCCGCCATATTAAAAAGCTGCCAAGAGGGGCGGAGTCAAAAATTAAAATAATACAGACATTTTAAAGCTCTTTAAGTTAAAAAATAAATAAAAATTCTCAATAAAACAAATTTAGACTCTCAAAACCTCTAAACGGGGTACAATGTATATAAAATACACATAAGCTTCAAAAAAAATAAATAAAATAAAAAACCCTTTAAAAAAATAAAAATAAAAATTTTTAAAAAAGGCCATATAAAAATAACAAATAAACAAAGAGTCTAAATTATGTTTGTTTTGTTTTCTTTTAATTTTTTGACTTTAAATAAACTGACTACAAAAACATAGTTAATTACTAAAGCTACTAAATACATATACTTTAAAGATATTTTGACTTTAAAATCTGTTTATAAAAAGATGTTGCTTAAAAAAAGAGTTTCTGCTTTTGTCTCCACAAAAGATCAAAACCAATAAATTAGTTCTAGACAAATATAGTTCCATCTACCAAAGCCACCTAAATAAACATTCTCAACTTCCAAAAAGCCAATTAAAATGATCCAACTTCAAAACCCCATAAAATTGCCATCGTCCTTTAACAACAAAAAATAATAAAAAAAAAACTTCGTCCAATTTCCCAAAGATATTTCTTATTAATACTTATTTTCATTATAAATAGTTAATAGTCATAGTCAATTTCTTAAAAAAAATAAAAAGAGGATATGATATAGAAATGATTAGAAAAGATAAGTAAATTTTGACTCATTGATATAAACTTAAGGTTAATTTTGTTATGTTGTTTGTATTTTGCTACTCTTGATTAAGGTATGATGCTGATGTAACTCATTTAAAATTGTAATGTGTAATTGAGAAATGCAGATTAATAGTCATCTATGATAAACAAACTTATAGTCATGTTAGTTAGGTTTTTGTAGGTATGCAAATATATATTTCAATTAGATAGGTAGTCTTCAAACACTTCAAAGACATGCAAAATATGACATTTAAGATATTTTAAAAACTTAGATTTTTCTAGACAGTGAGACAGTTCTGTTCCTGGCAGCATCAATGTATTTCAGAGAAAGGATGGGCATTGAAGAAACTTCATGTAGAATTTACTTTGTGGCAACAGTTAGCCACCGGACAAGAAACTGTTCTGGTATTGACTGCTTGATAGTATGCTGTATAAACTAGACATGCAGGTTCCATAAGAAAGTGACCTCTGAATGTGAGCAGAACAAGCCGAGATGGTCCTTCAGGTTCCTGCTTTGCAGAAAACATTGCCAGACATTCTTCAGGACACAAGGAGAAGCAACTGATGGATTGTGTCAGATTTCCTGCATCACTGAAAGGTTTGTCAGAGACTTTGGGCCTAATGGCTGAAGATGGATGCCCCAAAGTTACAAAGGAACTTTGGGTGACTGTCCAGGCAGATAAATGTCATCTCTGTCATTTTCTAGACTTTAAAAGTTGCTTGCACTTCCTGTTTATTTACATAATATTATGTCCTTCTGTGGTCTTTGATGTGGTTGAAGGTTTAATAATTGTAGGTATAGTTCTTTTTAGTTTAAAAGGTATATTAGATATGAAACTTTAAACTCACAATGATAAAGTAGATAATGAAATATTCTCTTTAATTTTGGAATACAAATAGACTGGATATTGTGACTGTAATTCTTGCTTGAGAGCTGTTCTGTTGTGTGTAATTTTGCTATGTGAAAATTAAAACCTTCCTTTTCAATTAGACAGAAAAGAGGAAATGTGGTGGAATGTTCTCTGTATGATGTAAATAAATAACTGTTTGGACCCATGCAGGGCACCGTAGATGTGGGTGGAGAATCAGAGGCAGCCAGGTAGGAAGAAGGGGTGGAGTTTACTAGTCACCATCTGTCCCCCGAAGAAGAAGCATGTAGGAATTCAGGTGAGCCACGGGCTGCAAGCCACGTGGTGGGTAGATTCATGGAAATGGGTTGATTTAAGAAGAAAGAGCTAGCTAGTAATGTGCTTAAGATATGGGCCAAGCAGTGTAAAGTATATAAGCGTGTAATTCATTTCTTTTAGGGAACAAAAGCTGCGGGCACACAGACCAGGCTCCACACCGCCGGCACCACACGTGCGCCAAGTCATAAATCTCCAGACCCAAACAGGCCAAAAAAAACATACTACAACAACTCTCTAAAACTCACAAAACTAGAGCCCAAAACCTTGAATAATCCAATTAAAAAATGGGGTTCAGAACTTAAAGGAGAATTGTCAGCAGAACAATTAGAAATGGCTGAAAGGCACTTGAAAAAGTGCTCAACATCTTTAGCCATCAGAGAAATGCAAATTAAAACAACTTTGAGATACCACCTTACACCTGTCTGAATGGCTAAGATAAAAGACACAGATGACTGCCTATACTGGAGAGGTTACAGAGCAAGGGGAACACTCTTCCATTGTTGGTAGGAGTATAAGCTTGTTCTGCCACTTTGGAATGCAGTATGGCAGTTTCTCAGAAAACTGGGAATCAATCTCCCCCAAAGATCCAGCAATACCACTATTGGGCATATACCCTAATAATGCACATTCACACTTCAAAGACATTAGCTCAATTATGTTAATAGCGGCTTTATTCCTTATAGCAAGAACCTGGAAACAACCTAGATGCCCCTCAATTGAAGAATGGATTAACAAACTGTGGTACTTCTACACAGTGGAGTACTATTCAGCAGTAAGAAAAAATGATATCCTAAAATTTGCAGGCAAATGGATAGATTTGGAGAATATCCTCCTGAGAGAGGTATCACAAACTCAGAAAATAAGCAGGGGATATACTCACTCATTAGTGGACTTTAAACAAAACAAAAAGCAAAGCAAGTCCAAGGTGCAAACCACCATCACTGAACAGCTTGGGCTCTGAAGCACCTTGGACTGGCACTTAGAGCCCATTCCCTCCAGAGGAACACCTGACCCAGGCTTGATGTTAGGGTGAGGAAAGTGAATCTGCCTAGAGTGGATGCTGAACTAATCCACCTTGGGACCTTGGGACCTCCTCCGAAGCAAGGGAAGGAGATAAAATGTTGGAGAGAGGAGTGAGTGACTGGGAGGGGCAGGAGGGGGAAGAGAATCTGTACAAAGGGATACATGAATTAAAAATGACTTTATTCATAATAAAAAAAATGGGCTTTTTGGAGCCCATTCCCTAAAAGAGATACCTTGCTCAGCCTTCATATGGTGAATGGGTATATTCCTGTCTCAACTTGATATGCATACTATATTGACTCCCTGTTGGAGTCCTTACCTACCTCTCTGAGAAGTGGATGAGGGTTAGGGTGGGGAGAAGCTAGGGGCTAGTAGGAGGAGGGGAGGGAAGGGGGACTGTGGTTGGTAAGTAAAATTTAAAAAAAAAAAAGAACCTTTTTAATAAAAATTTGGAGAGAAAAAATAAAAACAAATCTTTAACAATGAAGAACACTATATTGTTTATGTTAATTATATCCTCTATTTGTTCTAGTCTCCACCAATCTTTTGCAGATAGTAGACCACAAATATTATTTTTTGACTGATAATTCAATCATAACTGAGTTAAACCTTATCACTATCCTGTCATGGCTGGCTAAGTAAATAAATAATGTAAAAAAAAAAAGAATCTGACCCACTTTAATATGATCAAAACAGTACTTTAAGCCACACTTCTGTTCCTGCCTCCACTGAAGGACTCAATGGCTGACTGTGAACAGTGGGTAATTTTTAGAGCATTGATAAGAGCCAACCTCAACAGGCCTGATGATGGTCTATGTTTATAATCACATTTCTGATAGTATGTTATGTAAATATTTTAATAATCAGAAGTCACAATAGATGAATCCTTGAACATCTCACCTTATCATATATTTAAACTTGGTTCTTTGCCTTGAACCAGTATCCACATTTGGGGGAGCTTGGGGTTCCACTCCCCTTCTTCTACCTGCACCATTACATTTTACCTGCAGGAAGGGTACTGTGGAAGGAACCGTTCAGCTCAGCACCACTGTTCTCAAACTCCTTAAGTTTTTCTTGGTTTGTTTTTCTTTTGTTGCTGACCTGGATAAGTTCTAGAACTTGGACAAAGTATGTGACATTTTTTTTTTAAGTATCAGAAATCTGAAACTTGGACATTAAATTAGAATTCAGCCACATCCATGAAAAATAATGTGACTTTTAATGAATTCTGAGCTTTACATTTTATTTCAACACTCTTTGGTCTCTCTAGAAAACATGAGTATCTGTCTTAAAAAACACTTCAGCTAGGCATTAAAAGGTTGCTGAAAGAAGGATAAGGCTTCTGCTTTGTACATCTCAACAGCCTTTACTGCAGTCACAAGCACTGCTGTGAGTCACCGGAATTCTCCTTCCCATCCTACTGTTTCTATTGCCATTGTTCCTATTGATAACAATATTCAAAGGCTGAAGGATTTTCTGGCAAAGGCCCCCAGCCACAATCTGACTGTCACCAGCAGGAGGGTAAGAACAATAACAACAAACCCACTCATATGTGTACAACAAATTTTGACGAAGAACAGACTGTAGTTGTTTCCCAATGTTTCCAGCTACTCACTGGTTTCCAGTTAACAAAAGTGTTATCTGGAAGCAATTATATGCTAGCAATATTTGCAACAGAAAAAAGACAAAGTAATAAAGAAAAGACATATATTAAATATCTCCTGAAGAGGAAAGTGCTTGGCAGGTATGAGGCTCAGAATTCTTGATAGTCCCTGCTGCATTTATGTCTTCTTTTCAAGTATTGTTAAAATTACACAGCCTTTCACAGATGATCCCAAGTGATTTTTAGAATCAGAAAGCAGAAGATAGATTAGAGAAGCTACTAAAAGCAGAGGAAAGAAAATACAGACATTATATATGGTTGTTATAGCAACCAAATGCATGTCCAGGTCTTCCTCTCATTCTTTCCCAGCTCTCGTTATAATTTTGTTTTTAAATTAATAACCTCTAGTAATGCTTTTTAGTTATTTGTCAACATGAAAGAAAATGGTGACTTTCCCTTAGTGGTGAAAACTGTACTCACCAGGGAAGTATTTCTTTTTTAAAATGGGCTGGAAAAACCCCCCAAAAGATGACTTGAAATGAAAAGAGCATCAACTAATCATTTATGCAAGTGATTGGAGTATTTTCATAAAAGATTCTTCACAAAGTTTTAAATTCATGTCAGAGAGATAGTGACTGAGACAGACAGATACACAGACACTTACAACAACAACAACACACACCCACACCCACACAAATACTCACAGAAAGGGGGGATTCATAGCCTCTTTTACACATGTGTTCCATTAAAATCTTAAAGATCAAGTAGGAACAAGAGAATGGTACAGAGACAATACATCCTTATGTTCTGAGCCAAGCAAGGATTCTACACAGCTTATGTCAATAAATGTATGACATTCGCGTATTCACATTACTTGTTATCTAAGTTTAAAAGCAGTTCAGTTTGCTAGACAAACTTGGGGCAGTAATTCCTAGCACTGTATCATACAAAATGCATGTTCAGAGCAGGGTAAAGTGCAGAGCATAATAAATGATAACTAACACTCAAGAAAATGTCATATGGGAAGTTTCAACTGTATAAGCTTCTTAAAAATATTAACATCTTTCTTAAGGTTTCTATTTCTACAACAAATTACCATGACCAAAAGCAACTTGGGGAGGAAAAGCTTTCTTTGACTTGTGATTCTATATATGCATCATCAAATGAAGTCAGGACAGAAACTCAAAGATAGTAGGGACCTAGAGGCAGGAGTTGATGCAGAAGCCATGAGAAAATTATGCTTATGGGCTTGCTCACCACAGCTAGTTCACCCAGATTTCTTTCTTTCTCTCCTTTGTTCTTTCTCTGTTTCTTTCTCTCTTCCTTTCTTTCTTTCTTTCTTTCTTTCTTTCTTTCTCTCTTCCTCTTTTTCCTCTGCTTTCTTTACAGAACCCAGGACAACCAGTCTAGTAGTAGAACCACCCACAATGGGCTTGTCTCTCCCCCATTAATCACTAATTAAGAAAATGATCTATAGATTTCCTACAGCTAGATGGCTAGATGATATGAAAGCAATTACTCTGATGGGGTTCCCTCCTCTCTGATGACTATAGCTAGTGCCAACTCAACATAAAACTAGCCAAGACAATGTATGTATGTAAGAATAGTTTCACTGGAATTACCTGAAACAGAGTGACAATGACTCACTCAGGAATCATAGGCTGCCAAATCAAAAGCCCAGTGCCAGAGATGGGCTAGTTCTTTTCTAGTAATAAGTCAGTAGGTTTTCACAGATCTCTAAACATTGTACATTATTTCTGTTGCTCTTGTTTACTCTTAGAAACTTAGTGGTAAATCCTACTGCTGTGGATAATACATATTTAAGACTAGAACATGAAAAAAATCAGACTGGTATTCAATGAGAAGCTTTATCCTTATTAGCTAAATTGTATAGTGCTAAGAGGTGCTATTTATGTTACTAGGAAGAAAAATAACTCACAATTATACCCATGTAGCAGGAAACCAGAAGCTACCCAGGTAAATTCTGATGATGTCAAGGAACCGGAGCTGGTCAGGGCGTGGTCAACTAAAAAGAGCCCCAAAAGAAAAAAGAGCCAGGTCCTTTTTTGACCTGTGGAGTGGTTAAGAAAGACTGCTCAGTTTAAACCTCTCCTGCACACTGTTTCTCCCTTTTCCCCTCTAAATACCCTCTATACCGTAAGTGGCTTTGAAATAATAAACATTACTTAAATATATAAATATAGTGGCCTTAAAAGATCTGTGACATACCCAGTTCTGAACAATAAATGCTACAATAACATCTGGCATGGAAATCTATGCTCATTTATAAAATAGTGAATATTATGAGAATAATCAATCACTTCCTGATGAAATTTAAAGGGGCAAAACTTATGCTCAGTACTATCATGTAGGCCAAACCCCACAGCTAGCTAGGTTATAAGTCTTAGGGGTGAACCTGATACCAGTATTCTACTAAATGGAACAGTGTAGTAAAGCCCTTATCTTTATACACCCACAGATTAGTGTATCTCTCTGTCCTCATCAGAGATGTTTTGCAGTAGATGGCAATGAACACAAGACCTACAAATGTTCAAGGTTCAGTGAATAAAAAACTATGAAGTCTTAAACCCTAAATAGAGCATCTATACCAAGCCCCTTGCAAAAGGCTCAGGTATCATCATGGAAAAAGATAGAAAGATCTATCTATCTGGCCAGAGCCAGAGGGAACAGATATCTACAACAAAAAGTATTTGCTGAACATGATAAAGACATTAAACACAAGGACTCACAGTAGCTGTGACTTCATGAATAAGATCTGCATACAATAAAGCCACACAAAATTCTAGTATGATAAGGGAAGGGCATAAAGTTCCACCTCTATCTGAGGAGCTACTGGCAGCTGATGGCTGTTAGCAGTGACGGAATCATTTTTCTTCAGAGATAGCTTCCCAAGAAGCCACACATGCTCTAGTAGATGGCCCTACACCATGAATATGTAGGTGACACTAATATGATTTTTTTAAAAAAGAACACATGATGTTTGGAGGAAAATGAGATGTTGAGGAGGATTTGAAGGGATAAAGTGAGGATGGATTTGATGAAAGTACTTTATATAAATATATGAAATTCTCAAAATTTAAAATTTATGAATTATTTTAAAAGTATTTCTGTTCCAGATTGTTTCTTCACTTATGTTTTGGAGAACTGTAAGTCACACAGATGGAGGAGTATAGGAGCTTGAATGCGGAAGAAATGGAGATACTGACAGAGAAAATGACTTGTCTAAAATAACAGTTGGCATTACTATCTCCAATTAATAACAATATCTAACACTTACAAGATGTTTAGATATGGCAGTTGTTCTAAATGCCTCATCATTTGGCTGCTACTCACAACCACTTGATTATTACATCAAAGTTAAATATCAGTAAATGGAGAACAGGGGAGGTAAATACCAAACCCATGATTCTTCATTTGGTGAGCAAAAATGTAAGAAGTTTCAGAATCAGACTACTTCCAGACTCTTATTCTCAACTCATCTAGTACAGAATTATCAGTCATACTATACTTCATTTGGCTATTCTCTCACCCTTTGTTATCAGCTTAAAAAATCAGTTGGGAGGAATAAACTCCAACTAACTCCATTGCAGAAGAAATTCCCTTCCTATCACTCTACATTAACATATCAAGACCATGATCTCGCATAATAAAGAGCACTGTTGAGTTTAGAAAGGAAAGTGCTTTGCTAACAGCTGTATTTGGTGTTTCCTAGTCATAGGTTTTCACGCCCTCCCCATCAGCTGTCTCATTTCTACATTGTATCTTTCAGCAGGATTTCACCATTGCTTCAGTCCTGCAATAAGCACAGGAGGAGAAGTATGAGCAGGTGGTCATGGAAATGTCAGGAAGGATGGTGGGGATGCTGGGCCTTATTTCAGCAGTAGACTACACAGGTTCTGGACTTAGACAGAAGCCCACCATCCCTCTCCGTTTCAGCCATTCTTGCTCTAAAGCAGTGGTTTTCAGCCTCCCTAATGCTGCATCCCTTTAATATAGTTGTTCCTCATGTTTTGGTGACTGCTCAACCATTAAATTATGTTCATTGCTACTTAATAACTGGAAACCTCCATGAAACAGTCATTTGATCCCAAAGGGTCTCAACCCTCTTGTTGAGAACTGCTGCTCTAAAGAAAGATTGTAACACAATCCCTCAGATTCTAGATTTCAGTATACATCATTCTTTCTGCCTGGATTATATTAACTCAAATATTTTTGGAGGCTTAGAAGATAGCTCAATCAGTAAAGTGCCCACTGCCCAAGCACCACAAGGACCTGGTTTCAGATCCAAGCCCCAAGCATAAAAGCCAGGCACTGTAACATGCACCTATAGTCCCAGGGCTGCAGTGACCGACGCAGTAAGATACTTGAGGCTCATTGTCCAGTTTCTTATTTTTCTCCATCTCAGGCTTTTCTTTTGATGAATATAAATTTTTTGAGGAAAAAATTCATATTTGTTTTTTTTTCTAAGTCTACAGTTCAGGTATGTAGCTTACACTATAGTAGATACTCAAGTGTTTTGAGTAAAATGATGTAGTTTAGGTATTCCCTTCATCCACCAAATAAATCCTTTCCAATATATAAGCCTGTCTAAATTTTTCTTGAGCCATAAAAATATACATTTTCTAACTCCTTGATATCAGTCTATAAGAGACCTGTAAGAGATCTTCCTATGATCAGAACTATTTTCACATGCTTCCTACTGATTTTCGTAAATATCCATCTGTCCATCAATTTCCTCATTATGTCATTTTTACATATCGTTGTCTCTCCTATTCTTTCTGTCATCCCCAAGGTTCAGTAATTCTTTATTTTTTGATTTTTTTATTTAATTTTGAATAAATTCTCATTTTTATCCATGTATCCCCTTGTTCAAACTCCCTTCCCCATCCTGTCCCTCCCAGTCACTCTCTCTTCTCCCCATCTTCCTATCTCCTCCCTAGCAAGGGCAGGAGGTCCCAAGGTGGCTTAGTTCAGCATCCACTCCAGGTAAGTCCTATTTCCTCATCCTAATATGAAGACTGGGTCAGGAGTTCCTCTGGAGGCAATGGGCTTCAATGTGGGCTTCAATGTGCCAATCCAAGGTGCTTTGGATTCCAAGCTGTTCAGGGCTGTACTTGAAATTTTTTTCAAGTGCTCACAGTCTACACCATTCATCAATCTTTTACCAGTCCTACTTTTAAGACAGAGACATCAGATCATATTTACATTTTATTTTTCATGTGATTCTGAGGTCACCACATCTTGTCTTAACTTGAAAATGGTTTTTAAAAGTAAATACTCTCAGGCAAATTTCCTGGCTGTTCAAGGATGCATGTCCACATTCACAGAACATGACTAAATGTTTCAAATTTCTCAGTTAAGCCAAAGAACCATGAGCAAGAAAAGTGTCTCAGGTTCCTAAGGAAAGGTGACCCTTAATGCAATAGTGAGTTATACACCTCTGCTGTCCTTCTCTGTAGTGTGACCCTTAATAAGGCTGGAAAAATGCTGGTTATTGAAGATACGGGACAAAGAGATTCCATTCCTAGACATTTGTTCCTACAGTCACACAAGATGGAAGCCTCTGCATGAGGGAATTTTCTGTAGTGCCAAACACATGAGAACAAACAAAATCCATCTCCCCTAACAAAGACTCTCCAATCTAATTTGTGAAATTACCTATCTCCTTAGTGATGGGCTTGTTTACAGATTAAAGCTATGAATCTAAGCACAAAAATAAGATTAAATCTGATGAATTAAATTCCTATTTGCTTAAATCATTTGCATGATGGTTCTTTCTTTTAAATGTAATTCCAGATGGAAACAGGATACTTAAGTGCCCACTTTTCAGAAACATAATCACAAATTTTAAAATCACCAATCGAGTAAGAGGGTAAGGCATACCCTTGGACTCAGCTTTGTTGACTGAATATCTGGTCTATTTAGGAAATCTGAAAAGAAAATAAGGACTAAATAAAATGTAGTTTTCATTATTTCTCATATACTAAAATATCTTCAAACAAAATAAGGTTGCTGCTCCCTTAGCTCATGGCCTGAAATCAGTCTGTGAGTTAGCCTTAAATACCAGTGAAAGGATATCAAAGAGATTTTGAACAGATGAGAAAAGACAAAAATCAAATAAATAAAACAAATTAATGACAGTGGGGCAAAGTGGTGAGTAGATTCTTAAAGAATCATAAGGTGTAGTCTTAGGCTCAGTCTCTCTCTCTCCCCCTCTCTCTTTCTCTCTCTCTCTCCCTCTCTCTCTTTCTCTCTCTCCCTCTCTCTTTCTCTCTCTCTCTCTCCCTCTCTCTCTTTCTTCCTCTCTCTTTTTCTCTCTCCCTCTCTCTTTCTTTCTCTCTCTCTCTCACACACACACAAACACACACACATATGCAGTTGAGTAAAGACTAAATACATAAGACATCCAATTTATTTTAGAAAATTTTCTAGATCATCTGTTTGTTAAAATGCAGAGAAACAGACATGACCAACCAGTGGCCTGTGAACCTCACACGGCCACACATAGCCAAAGATAGCTATGAATGTTGACCAATACAAAATTGTAAACTACTTAAAATATTATGAAGTATATTTGGTAACTTGACTGTGTTGGTCTCAAGGAAATGTCAAGACTGTGGTGTTATATCAAAAGGTTGGACATGTCTGGCTATGGTCCTCCATTTGAGCAACAATGAATCATAAAGGCTGCCAAATTAAGTAATTAAACATTTCCAGCCAGGCGAGGTAATCTATGCTGAAGATTTCTATGCTGAAGAGGCTGAAGCAGGAAGATAATTGAGAGCTTTAGGCCTACCTGAAGAATGTAGTGATTTCCATGGCAGCCTGCATTATACAGAGATGCAATGTCTCAAAAAAATTCTTATGCTGGTTCATGTTTTTTGTGCCTACCATCTAAGAAGAAAGTGTATATATTGCTAACTGAACATGTAATAAACATTTCAAGTTGTACAACCAAAGTTTTTTACATGATCTGCAACATTTTCCATCAACATCTTATTTTCTATCTAATGATTCTAGCAATTCTGTGCTTCTAAGTGTGTTGATAGAACTGAAACGTCTAATGTCACGACAGACATGGTTCTACTGTTAGCAATATTTTCACACTGTCATCTTTGTGCTCTGATTCTTTGCTGGCTTGTAACTGTTGAGTTTTCAAATAAATGAGCAAACATTCTTTTATATTGAATCATGTTGTCACAGACTAAACTGAGTCTCTGAATGTTTCCAGTGAATGTCTATAATGGCTTTGTTCTTAAGTGAAATGTATTATTTAATCAGCATTTGCTAGAAAATTCCTGTGTTACAAAAGACAACATCTGTGGCAAAAAACTTATATAGTCATATGATAGACATTAGAGATGAATAGATGATAGATAGATGATAGACAGAGACAGACAGACAGACAGATAGGTAGATAGATGATAGAATAATCCCTAGGAGTAAATTTGAGTTGCACACTAACCAAAATGCTTCACAATCAAGCACCATGTCATACTCAAGTTAACTGTACTAGACAGATACAGCATTAGTTTTCATTTCATGCAATAAAAATCTATGTTGCAGAAATTATGAATCCTTTCTTATATTTCCCAGATAGGAACTCAAACCTAGTCCTTAACCTCTATTTCATAACACCAGGATTTTCAGTCCTTTGTGAAAAACTAGGATATCTTCACTGTAAGGCCATGAGTTTAATATCTATAGTTCTTGAGTTTCTTATCTGCAAAGTGAGAGCAAAGGAGGGAATAACTTCAGATATTGTCCTGCTTCATAAGACACAGTAGTCAACCATGCACAATGATTACAAGTAGACAGCTCAAGTGCTAAAGACTCCAACAAAATTCCACGTTCATTCACACTGTGTTCCTAAGATTTGCACTGACACTCCCTCAATGAAGCTAAAATTTGGTCACTTTTCCAGAGATGGATATTGTAAAACCCTGCAATATAAACACACTATTCAATCTGGAAAGGTATAGTATATTACTCTTTCCTCCAGCTTATCATAAACACTGGCATTTCCATTTAGACCCAGCTGTTAACACCAAATCTTCCTCAAACTGAAATCATGAGGTGTGACCAGCAGGGATTATAGGACGATTTTCAAAGGGGGTGGGAGTTATGTAACACAGACTTGCAGGGGAGGAACTCAGCATGGTGATTAAAAATCATTCTTGACTCTATCCTACAATACAAAGAGGTTATTATTACTGTCACTTCGCTTTGTGCATTCAGAAGTCCTGGGTGGTGTGGAACAGTGACAGTCATGGGGCAGAGGAATCCCTTGGGTTCCTAGTTAAGGGCTAATTGGATCTATTTTAAAGACTGGTTGTTACAGAAAGGAGTTTTGCCTTTGATCACAACTCCCCAGATGCTTGGCCTCATGCTGAACACAGAGCCTCCCCAACACAATCCCAGAGGCAGACTCTTGCACTCACAAAATGATGCTGAGGCAGCAGTGCCATTCTCTTTCTGCAACACCATCATTTAGCATTCCTACTTATTCCACAGAAGCTATAGTCTTCACCTTCATGTAAAATAACCCTGCTATTCCCTGCAAATGCAATGCTATGTAAAATAGTCCTTAACCTGAAATCCTTGGAACTTTGGCATACTTTAGAGAGGGAACACATGATGAGGGAGGAAAAGAGATGGAGCATCTTGTTTGACCCTCCCCCAGCAATTTAATCACTTCAGTCTCCTATTGCTTTCCTATTCAATTCTAGCAAAATGGACCTGAGTTAGTATTCTCATTTGCTGTCTCCCATGGGCCAGTCTCCATTTTCTGGTGGCTTCCAAGTCAAGCCTTTGGCAGAGGCTTAGAGCAGGAAAGATATTAAAATGTGAGCACTGGAGATATAGATTCTAACAGAATTCCTACTGATGATTGATTTTTATAAGTGTCACATTGGGTAGAGAGCTTGGATTTTGTGGAACAGAAACTTGGGCTGCAAAATGAATATAAGAGCACAGGTCCTGTTCTTGCACAAATGTTTACTATGCTCAAAAGATATTTATGTCTCTCTCATTAACTAACATCTCTCAAACAGCAGTGTGAGAAGGGCACTCAGTTAGGTATGGTTAGTACAAGCAAGCAGATATTATCTGCTCCTTACAGTTGCTTAATGTCAGGTCAAGTATTTATTAAGTACCTCAGGTATACACAACAGATTTCTCAGTACCCTATTTATATAACTTATTTTCAGGATGCTCTTTACCATGATGATTCTCAGTTGTTAGCATCTCAGTCTAATGCCCAATTTCTTCTTAGGTTCTTCTCCCAGATCCTCTTCAATGCAACTTTACACTTATCAACAGATGATAAACAAGATCCCCATTAAAGGATGTTAGAATGGACAGCATCTTGGTTGTAGTCAACTATAACATTTTCATTTTGAAATAAAGAAAGCTGAAGTCACTACACAAGAGTAACTCAAGGCCTGGGGATAAAACATGACCTCTGGCCATGCCTTCTTCTATCTAGCTTTAGGTAACACTGAGGTATTTGGAAATTTATGAAAGGAAAAGATGATATATTTAACACCTCAAAGCCAGTAGAACTGAATGTACACATTTTGTGTCAAGCTGCACTGGTCTTGTTCTCTCTGGTGTTATCTTGAAAGAATATGTGTGGGAATCAAAAGGCAGTGTCAGCAGCCATGTTCTGTCATTCAGCTGCTCACACAGACCTTACAAAGGGACTCAATAAATGAATGGACTTTACAAGCAGCTTCCTAACTTGTGTCATTTACCACTCACCCTCTTTCGATCTAATTCATTGTTGCATGCTGATCATGTCAGTCTCCCCACCTTCATAATAAAGTCCAGACTCCCCAGTCTATACTGTACTCTCCCATTTATGCTAGAAGTCCATTTCTCTCAAGCCTGTTTTCCCTCTTGGTGTCCACCCTATTACATCCTTCTCTTCCTGGGCTGTCATACCTGCTATGATCTGGTCTCTTACACATGTCAGTCTTTCCACTTCAGCTCTTCACCTGAAAAATTCTTGGTATAATTGATTTGTCAGCAACCTCATGTACAACTTCTGCTTGCAAATGTTTGCTAATAGCCTACCTCTCTGGCTAGAGCATCCTCCTCTGTAAGAATATATGTAGTGTACTTATCAAGTTATATTTCCCCTATTTGCCCTCCTCTTTTAAATCTACAAGCCAGTTAAGAAGTGGAATATTTCTGTATCCCTGATTCTAGCAAAAGATAAGTGTATGATGCAATACTATTACTAGCAAAAGGTGCTGGTTTAGTAAATAGCATTTAAAACACCATTAAGGCTTTGCTGCCCATAAGAGGTGATCCTACCACAGAGGGAGGCACACTGTCACTCCGTCTCATGCATGCTCATGAAAAATCCCTTAGCTTTCCAGCCAAAGCATGATCCCGAACTTAAAATCCCCACAAACTAGCAAGAGCACTTGGCCTTGTCTTAGTCCCTACTCTATAGTGAGCTGCTGAACACCAGTTGGAAAGCCTGATTCAGCACCATCACACAGGAAACAGCTCCATCTGGTGACTTCCTTGACTTTCTTTTGTGACTTTTCTTCTATCCTACACAGCAGAGGTTATAATTACTTAAAAACAGCAGAATGAATGCGAAGACAGGGAAGCATTTCCCAGTCAGTTTCCTGCTTTTCATTCAGGGCTGTAAGAATACGTGAGTGACGAATACCGCACCATCTTTTCAAAAAGTAAGCAAAAAGAAGGCTATGTCAACATGCCATTGGTTTCTGCAGTGCCTTCCTTGAAGAATTAAGTCATCAGTATGTGAACTGCTGTTTAATCTCTCCATCTTTACTAAACTTTCCATCATTCCCATCTTTCCCTTGCAGGAAGGAGTGTGGAAGCACTCAGACTTCTCCTTATATCTACTAGTGAGCTAGACACTAAATCACTATAAATGGCATCTGATGACATAATAATAGTAGAAAAAAATGCTGTGTTAATCAAGTCCCAGCCGATGTGTCAGGCATTTTTTAATGGTACCAGTTAGGTAAACTACCAGGAAGATGGGGAGAAGTATCTGTCATTGAATGGATCATAGAAAGAAGGAAATGTGCTTATGGAGAAGGGCCAGAGTCTAGAAACTTCTGGGAAAGAAATATTTCATGTCATCCCAGAATGGCAGATCACAGAAATAGTCTTGTGTAAAAAATTCAAAAGCCATTTTTAAAGTAGTCTTTATGTCTTGACATTTGGCCAACTATTGCATTTTAAGAAACTGCATCCTACACTAAATCATTGTGCAGGAAATTTTACCTGCAGGCATGAAGTGTTTAAATGAAGAAAAAGAATAGGTCTTAATTATGTACCCATGATTTTTCAAATGATCTACCATAAACACATTTTAAGGAGGCCTAAAATAGAAAAAGCCCATTAAAAATACAAACAAATTGGCCACAGGGCAGTTTAAATAATAAATCAAGGTCAAGCTTTCCAAGATTATTCTGATTAAATTAAGGCAACTTAGCTCTCACAGTGAAATATAGCAGATTACACACATGCAGTCTAAGCTAAATAGTCTCTAATTTTAAAAACACAAAGCAAACTCTCCTTAGAAGTAGGACAATTTCCAAGGACAAGGTGAAGATGTTGCAAGAAGTGAAGACCTTGACTTTTCTTCATTTAATTAAAAATTTAGTTTCTATTTTAAATTTTGTGCATAAACTACTTCTGGATGTTAAATAATTTTAAATGCTTTCATGTTCATATAAAAGGTTTCCTTAGTTATCCAGCCAGAAATCCTCATTTTAACATGAAAGTAGAAATTTTCTCAGATACAAACACAAAGTAGAAACACAGAACTCAAGTCTTCAGTTTCAGATTTTCATACAGCTGATGATACCAACATGAAGGCAAAGCATAGATACATATAAGACATATGTTTGTGTGTATGTATATACACAGACATATATTCCTTCATACATCTTCACACCTACAAACACTAATTCACTAACATCTGTTATAAACAGAAACCAAAGCATTTGCTTCTTTAAATGTAGATTTCTAGGAATGCATTTTAAACAAATTATTTATTTATATTTTATGTACATTGGTGTTTTGCCTGCATGTATGTCTGTGTGAGGTTGTCAGATACCATAGAATAAGAGTTACAGATAGTTGTGAGATGCTATGTAGGTGCTGAGAATTGAAACGGGTTCTCTGAAAGAACAGCCAGTGCTCTTAACCACTGAACTGTGTTCTCTCTAGTCCCTCTAGGAATGCATTTCATACTATTATAATCATGATACCTGGCACTCCACCTGTTGTCTATAACTGTCTATTATACTGCAAACAAAACAAAAATGTTTCATCTAAATTTTGCCAATTTTCTTCTAAAGAACAAATAGTCTTTTGTGTTCTGAAGTGTCTTAGATCACAGAAGGAGACACACATCACAACCTTGCAAATCCCATAAACAGTCAGTGGAATGGCCACAGTCAGAGGGTTAGGATTAGAGAAGACCATTGGCCTTGTTGCTTAATACATTCTCAGTTCTCATCTATGTCTTCTATATGTTAAGCAGTCAATTAATAATTGTTAAATGCAGAAAAACCTTGTCGTCTATTTGAAGATAATGCCATGATGTTGAAACAACAAAATACAATGATTTAAAAATTAGCTGGTGTCCCCCAATTGTCTGCAATTTTAAAATCTAGCTTCTTATCTCTAAATTGGAATACCTGCTACTCATGTGACCTTGGTTGTAATCTACTTAATTATATTGTAGAGAATTTACAGAAAATATTGGCCATGCCTACTTTATGTTGTACTAACAACAATACAATTCATAGTACTAATTTATAGACAAAAGTATTAGCTATTTCCTAGTATGTTAATTTTAATAATGTCTGGCAGATATTAAGACATCAGTAAATTGTTGTTATACATTATTCCTGAGTTCTCAAAAAAGTAGTCTCTCCTCATCTATACTTGAAATTTCTGTCATGTCCAAATCACTTGAGAAACTCACAGAAACACTCAAGATATTCCTTCAGGAACAAGTACTAGGAAGAAAATGCAGGCTTAACCCATAATTGTTTTCTCATTGTCACTCCATTATCACAAATGCAATTTTCTCTCTCTCTTCTCACAGAATGCAATATGTCTCCATCACATCTCAAATACCCTGGCATAGTTGAGATTTGCAGCATGGGGGCTGGTCCTTAATCTTAGTTCCTTAAATAAGGAATATACTGTTATTTTTCTCCCTTGGGTTGAGGGCAATGGTAGACCTACCTGCTATCAGCTTGTCCTGGCAGCTGGAATGCATCCTTTTCCTCTTGCCACAGGAGAGCTGTGGCATCCAATGCAATTTGATTTGGGTTAAATCTAGGCTTCTCTCACCTTTTTTTTTTTTTTATCCTTTTCCATAATCCTTTTTGTTTCATCTTGGACCACCCTGCCCAATTTCTTGAGACATGTCAGGTATCCTATACTTCTTGAATCAAGATAGTAAAAACAACCAAGTGGTTTGTTTATGTAATATAAATGCTGATGATTTGTATGCTATACAATAAAAGGTAAATGAAACAATTCTGAACCATATGTAAATATGTGCATATTAGGAATCTCCCATATGACATATAGAATTATATAAAAATGAAGTAAATGAAGCCTTCCCTTCCAGGAACTCTTTCAAAGCAGAGCTGTGCTTTCCTGGATGGAGGAAGACTAACCCAGCACACAATATCAGACCTTAAGTTCATAACAGTCATGTATTTCATCTTCCTAGAGTAATGGAGATACCGTCAGAAAGGAATGACTTCCAAATGCAAAGGATTTAACATGAAGACAAACTTTTCAGAAAGAAGATAGAGCTGAGCAGACAGACTGAACAGAGAATGGATGGTACATTTGTGAATTAGAATTTGCAACTTATGGGAGCACATGGCCCTATTAGGAAAGAAAAGTAAGATCAATGGACTACTCTAAAAGCATAGCATACATCTGACAGTCAACTCAGTTGAGCTTGGCCATTATGTTGTCCTTAGGCCTGCAAATGAGAAGCTAGCAAACTTTTCTGTGTAGAGGGTCAGAGACTACTTGTGGTTGATGGACTTACAGTCACAGTCACAACTTAACTTTGTGGTTGTTGCCAAACATTTCACAGATATTAGGTGATTGAATTGTACTGAGTCCAAATGTTTCAATAAACGGTCATATGCCACAGTGTTCTTTAAATTTCTCTAGTTACTTTAAAATACAAAAACCATTAGTAAGCCATATAAAAAGATGATGTAACAAGTTTGTCTTACTATTCCTAAAATTCCTTCAGCAACAAACAAATGTGTTTCCAATATATTCTTTAAAACATTATTTATCATGTAAATGTGTGTGCTTATGAGTATGTGTGTATACTTGCATACCTGTGTGTGTAATGCATATGCTTGTGTGTGTCAGACAACAGCTTGGGAGAGTTGGATCTCTCCTTACAGCATGTAGTCCTAGGAATTAAACTTCGGTCATTAGTCTCCTTACATATTCTGTGAAGATGGTAAGAGATAGTAAGATGCTTGTAAACCTAGTGAGTTTTAAAGTCAACTATATTTTTTTCTCTTTTCCTAAGATCTTTAATATAACTTAAATGTGAATTAAAAAAAGACTCTCATTTATGATATGAAGTCAAAGGTTAAGTAGAAGAAAGAGAACTAACTTCTAATTTAGGACATATCTAATATCACTTGGAAAATTTTCCCCCAGGCCATTTTTGTTTGTGAACAATATAAACCAAGCATTCAGTCTTTTAATACAAAAGCACAAATGTACTGGAATTATGTTATTATATTGTAAATAATTGTCCCGCCTACTAGTTTAATAAAAACACTGATTGGCTGAAGGTGGACAGGAATTGTGGGTGGAGCTACCAGACCGGAAAAACTCTGGGAACAGGAAAAGCAGAAAAGGGATGTCAGGAGATGGAGAGGAAAAAAGCTGAAATGCTGCTGATAAAAGGTACTAAGCTACATGGCTGAACAAGATAAGAATCATAGGTTGAGTTAAGATAAAGAGTTAGCAAGTTATATGCCTGGGCCATAGGTCAATCAGCATAAAACTAATGTTAAGTGTCTGTGTGTTTCTGTGGGACTGCAGGTCTGTGGGTCAAACCCTAAGGGCTAGGCTCGAAAGTCTGGGCCAGAAACTTGTTATTGCAAACACAAAAAGTCAGGCAAATCTTCCCAAGTCAGCCAAGACACAGATCTGGATTTTGCAACATCTTCTCACATAGCATCAAGTTTAAAAGTTATGCTTGGGCATCAACCTCCCACAGCATATAAGCTTATGTTCACCCTAGGTATCCACTCTGCCAACAGCCTACCTTCCTCATCAATTCCCTCCTGCTGGTTTATATTTTTCTTTGTTATCTAGAAAGGAAACAAGGAAAAAAGCTAAGTTTGCTTTCTGAGACTATTCTATGAATTCAATTTATGTATGATGCCTCCTATTTGCAAGGAATAACCAATTGAGAATGGGTAACACTGATGCATAATTCTCCAGTGTACTCTCACTATCTTTAAAACAACACCCTAGTTATAAGTATTGATGATAAGAAAGTATGAATCCACTAGCCCTGATGTATCTCACCCCAACATTGATAGGGTAGGCATTAAGATGATATAAACCTTTACCTTAAACTCTAAAAGCAGACACACACAATAATCAGCAACAGTTACCATCACTGCTCAGCTAATCAAATTATATTCTGGAGACTTTTGTGTGTCTGCAAGTGTGGTGATGAGAACATGTATGTGTGTATTAAAGTTCCAGGCAAATTTTATGAGTTTGTTTCTTTTGGAAAATCTAATTATTTTGTCCAGTTTGTGGTTAACAATCTAATAAAAAATAAAAACTATAAAACAGAGAAGCTAATTTGATATTTTGAAGCCCTGTTAACTTTTGTTTCAAGTATTTCAGATATTAAAATGACAAGTAATAATAAATGAGGTGCCAAACCAATTACAGCTTGCTGACTGCTAATGGCCTATGATGAACCTAAGACCCAAGATGCTGCGGGTAGCAAAATGTGGGCTCAAACAGCCTTTTCTCCCACAACAATATATTCTGTCTATAGTTTTTGTAACTTTCAATAAAGTCTCACATAAATGTCACTTCCCTTTAAAACACAGCCTCCTACTCTCAGGCAAAAATCACAGCCCTCCCTCTAAGAGCACTTTGCATAAAACTAATAAGCCATTATGCACTTACCACACTAAATTGTATGTCATCCTGTTACATGTCTCTCTGTTTCTACCAGGATATGTCCCCTCTGGGCCAAAGATCAGGTATTTGTATTTCTAGCACTCAGCACTGACATAACAGCCACTTAGAAAGTGCTTTACTGTTTTCAGTATTATAAAATGTATATTTGTGTTAAATGTCCAAAGTAGCACAGACTAGTTACAACAGAAAAGGTTAAAATGTGTCTCGTCAACCAACCAATTAGGCCTACTTCTTCAAACAAACACTCTTGAGAGGTTCTTAGTTGTGCATAAATACTGCACATATCACCTCCACCACAGAGAGCACAGCACACCTGTGGCTCTCAAAGCCACAACACATGGAGGGCCCCAGCCCTGGATTAGCTACTTTGCATAGCTGGGTGCTAAATACTGTCAAACAAGGAGCCCTAGGAACTCTTTGGAGAATGAAGAGTGCAGTGTTTCTGGGAAACAGAAATGCTGAGGACTTTTGATGACTTGATTATATTACAAGGCTCTGCCTTTCAGTGGCACTTCCCTTTTCTTATGTTCATCTGCTACTCTCCATGTGTCTACATAACCCTCCTATAACTACTTTTCTCAAAATGCCTTTCCTAATTATGGCCTTTCTGCGTCCATTTCTCAATTTTTTTCATTTTTTTCCAGTCTCCCTGGTGTGTCAGTTTTTAACTATGTTTCCCTTTTACCTATTTTCCCTGCTCTCTTTTCTCTCTCTTGCTTAACACATTTTTCCCCTATTATATACTACAAAATCATGACGTTTCTGTACAAAGAGCATTTATGACTAAAAATGTTGGCCTATAGCTATGATGAATATCAGGATTATATGTGATTTTTTTCTGGTTCTTAATAAACACATGCTACTTGAGTTATTTTTACTTTACTTGAAAAATGAAACAGAAAAGCAAATATATTGGTGATCTCTCTCTCTCTTTCTTTCTCTGTCTGTTTTGTGAATCTTCATTATCTATATTTCTGTTTTCATTACGGCATCTCTTCTTTCTATTTCTTTTCCTCTCTCTGTTTTCTAGAGATCACCATACTGAGTTCCAACCAGCATTCACTAAATATCTATTTCATTGATATCCAAGTCTATCCATCTCACTTTTAAAAACAGACACCCAAATACTATCAAGTAATATGCATGCTGCTGTGAATCTCAAAACACAGAATCAGCTGTGTACATTGATAATGAATGTATTTATATGCCTATCTATGTTTTAAGATAGAAACCAAGATTTATATAGACAATGATATATCGACTAAAATATGTGTTGACTTATTGGGAAAATAGAGATCTCCAAAATTTCTGGGAAATGTTGTCAGTTGACAAACTACCTCTGGATTCTTTTTCCTTTGAATCAGAATGGGTCTGGCAGAAAAGGGACCCAGCACTATCAACTGCAGTACTGTCAGGAGAGAGACAATAAGTGGTCTTGTTATTGAAAAACATCCTAAGCACTGAACTGTGTCCTGACAACACTGATTAGAACACACACAGACTACAGGATGTGAGTGCTTTGTTCAGCTCAATGCCTGAAGTCAGTTCTAATGAGGCCAAGTTCACAAGCATGTTTGCCCTTTTTTTGTTTTATTTTTCTTTTTAAAGTAACTTTTAAAAAAGAACTCAAGCAATTCGTTTTTGTTGAGAAACATCAAAAACAGACAAAATATCACATACAATCCCAAAGTTCATCATAACCACAGCAAACATTTTGAATGTTTAAATAATAGTTTGTTTAAATAAAAAACATATTTATGCTGTGTTTACAGTAATTGAAAGGGTTTCATACCTTTACTACATCCAAGTACATTTACAGAACTTGGTATATATGGAGGAACAACAACGCTCAAAATGCCCTGGACTTCCTGTGCCATACTTGCTCTATTTTATAATCTGTTTCCCTTTATATTTTGTCTTCTGTGAGGTTTCACAATTCAAAATATGTGCCTATTACATCAGTCTTTACAAAGCTTTAATAGTCTGTAACATATTTGTGTAAGGCCATAAGTTGTTTGTTCTACAGCAGTGGTTCTTAACCTTCCTAACACTGTGACCCTTTAATATAGTTCCTCATGTTGTGGGGACCCAACCATAAAACTATTTTTTGTTACTTCATAACTATAATTTTGCTACTGTTATGAATATTAATGCAAATATATGCAGGATATCTGATATATGTTTCACAGGTTGAGAACCACTGTTCTACATAGAAAGATAGTTTGTTAGTTTTATTTTGTTCCCTGATAAATAATAACAAATAAAACAGGAACTATTTAAGAAGCAAGTATCACGTAAAAGAGGTAGAGAAGTTAGAAAAAAAGTCTCCACAATCGTCCAAAGTCATTGTCACTGTCTCAAACTTCATTATAGAGAAAAAGAGCAAGAATTATAAAGCCTGGGGCTGGTAAGATGTCTCAGCAGGTAAATATGCCCAACGCCATGCTATTCCGTTCCTGAGTTCAATGGCAGAAAGAGAAGTCTGATTCGTTTAAGTTGTCCTCTGACCTACACATACTTAAACATGTATTCACACATAGTCAAATAATTAATTAAATGATTAATGCAGAAAGAGGTAATATTATAAACATTTTCTAGTTGGGTATACTTGGGTACTATTAATATCAAAAGTATTATTAACAAAGCAAAAATGATCTTGACAGCAGCAATAGAAACCCTTATTGGTTGCATAATTATGAACTAGTGGTTGCTTTATACATTTTTAATATTTCATCACTTTTTAATCATCACCTACCTATAAATGAAATAATGAATTATGTTAATTTCACAAAAATAAGAACAATTATCTAAGAATTTAACTATTTTTTTATTTTATACACATTTTAAAAGGGAAATTGGAGCATGGAACTGCACACTTAACCAAATTTACATATGTACCAAATAATGAAGCAGGGAAGTAAAGCAATGTCTAAGTGTTAACCATATATGATTTTGCCATTTCCAATACATTTTGACCCAGTATAAGTCCAGAAGGGAAGATAATTTCCTCGAATATACTAGATGACAGAAACACTACTTGGGGAGATTATTCTGTCCCATATGATCAAAAAGACCTTCTACCATGTCTCGAGCGCTGTGAAATTCCACTAAGAAGCTGGCAAAATCCATGTGCCTCAGTTCTTCATGGGAAAACATAACATGTTAATACAAATTATAATCCTGAATGTAGGGAAGAGTTCCATGGACCCTAAAGTTCACTCCTGTGTTTAAACAATATTATCCCAACAATTTCTAAGGGACTTTTCAAAATGTAAAGATTCCAGCATCTACTCCTTACCTGGGAATTTAAGAGTAAATCCCTGGAGGACAGTCCTTTGGGAAATGCTGGTGGAGGCAACTGTGCCTAAGTAGGTGCTCACCCAGTTAGAATGTCTCCATCATTTCAGCAAAATGCAAGTTAGAGCAAGCAGGCTGCAGAGATATTTCTAAACCAGACTGCTAGCCTCTTAAAGTCCTTTAAAGAGGTTGAAAGTCTGTGGTGGAGCTGCTGAGAAAAGGTAGGCTTTTTATGGCCAGCAATGCTCTTCCCTGAACATCCTGCACCCTACCCACACACATACATATAGACCCTGGAGCAGAACTGATGGTATAGGATTTGGTTCCATAGCCAAGGTTATTATTCTATTAGGGAGTGATGACTGGAGGCATCAATTCATTTGCTCCAGGGCATAACATGATTAGCTGGTAGTCTGATAACATGATTCTTATTAACATTTCTTTTTTAAAAAAAAAAAAGGTATAATTGTCTACATTGTCACTCTAGTTCATTAGCCAGTAGGGAGTAAGCAAAGATCACATCTTACACATCTTCTCTCAGTGCCTCGACTAAGGCCAAGCCAAGCCGGCTGGCGTGAGTTTTTGCAGAGGTTAGGGATTTGATCAAACTGAACCCTGAAGCAACTGACTTCTCAGCAAAGCATCATTATGTCAGTGACCCTAAATGGAGGAAGGCCAAAGAGAGTGGCCCAAAAATGTGTCATTTGTACCAAGGGTTTATTTTTAAGACCTGGATTTCTTACTTTCAAAAATATTAAAAACAAACTCCTATATGGGGCAACAAGTTCTAACAATTAAAGCTTTGAATTAAAACATTGCAAAAGGCAAATCTTGTCTTGGATATTTCTTAGCTGGGCAGGCTTGGGTGAGTTCTTCAGGCTGGGATAGTCACTTAGAGTGAAAACAATGGCAACTAGTTTGCAAAGGCTACATGAAGACTGCATGACATAAAGTGATGGTCCATGACATGTTCTCAGTAAGCAGCTGCCCATTAACTTGATGGCTAGTTACATTATCAAGAGAGGCCTCTGGGCTGTCCATTAATTTGTTTTCACTGGATACAGACCACTGCCCCAAATAGTGAGCAAGCTCACCTCGGTTCTTCTCTCCTAGAAGTTATAGGTAAAATAAAATAAAGTAATAACTGGTGACTCAGTTTAATTCATGAGCAAGTAAAACCCTTTAGTATCAATCCTCATTCCTTCATGTTGACACTCTAAATTCCTGTAGCTGGGCAACTGTTAGCATTATTTTTAATTAGAGCTCACTTGTGTAAAAATTAAAGAAAGAAATAGGAGCATTCTACTCCTTGCTCTCCCACCCCGGCTACAGTAACCCTAGCCCTACGTAATGCCTTCTCTGCAGTGCATTAAAAATGGAATGTAGATTTCACATAGGTTGCTGACAGAAAGCTCTCGGTCAGAATGTCCCTTTATCTCTCTTTTAAATCACCATTTCAAGGTTTAAAGCATACAACGAGCATAACTTTAGCTGAAGCCTCATTGTCTGAAGCCAAAAGCAAATAACCTGAACAGCTGAGCTCAGCTAAAGTGAAATAGCTTAGAATTTTGGAGTCCCATGGCCCCAATGCACACTTCTTAATACAATGGTTACAGGTGCACAGGCTTTACCTACCCCTTGGGCTAGAATGTAAGTATGTTCTAACACCTGTCTGGCAAGTGCTGGCAAACAGTGTAGTTACACAGTGTAGGCAAATGTTTCTGGCTTTCTTAGTATATGAAATGACCTGTTTAACAGCAAGGCCATGGTTTCCCTCTCTTAGAAATGTAGATTCAATTAGTTGTTCCAACCTCATAGGATGTGCTGAAAATAAATGTCAGGTAAGGAAACTAATGCTTCAGTCTCTGAGAACTGAAGCATTTTGTAAAGAAAAAACGATCTGTAAGTGATCTAAAGTGTTAAAGCAACATTCAGGAGCTGATACAATATCTTCATACACATGTAGAATGGCAGGAAGAAATACGAATATTCATATCCTTTTTTTGTTCCACACCAACATCTTGGCACAGGCTGTTTTCCTGTTTTCAGTGATGAACAGTAAGATCTTACCTATGTGCAGTCAGTTGTTTGACTAGTCCAAGAATCCCATCTGAGTAGAATTTGAACTCCCCAAGAACAATCTTTGAGCTTGCATGGTACCTGGCCTTACCTCAGCTTGATTACATCTTTTCTCTGGCACTGACTTCAGACACAGCAGAGAGGCTGTTTAGACAGTTTTTCTAACAGGACTAGGAGATGCATTATCCACACTCACCACTCAGAACTGCAGGGCAAAAATTGGGATATACTCTTAGACAAGACAAATCTTTTAACATGTATTGAATGACTCACGCAAGCTGGTAGGTGGGAAGGGGTAAATTAATTTATTATCCAGGTGGCATAACTGAGAATGTATTTGGCTAAAACCTAAACAATGATAAATTATATTTTTGGGAAGTGTATGTAGAAAAATATGCTAAAATAAAAATGAAAGAATGATGACTAAAGCTTAGATTTCATATGTAAGTAAGGATTGTGTGACTTTCAGTGGCCATAGCAGTTTCTGCTCACTTACTACCATGGAATAACCCAAACCTACTGCATGATTAATGTGTATACTCTTTTCTTCTATTATATTTTTAAGGCTACTGTTAAAATTTAAAATTCCAACAGAGGTTTTAATAAAGTTAAGTTGATTTACTAGATATGGGTAATAACACACCTGCCTCTTCTTATCCATTATTTATGCAATCTGTTCAATGCAAATGCCTTTATTATACTTCCTAATTACTTTAATTTTCCATAGATGGGAAGGTTCCATTGAAGAACTCACTCAGCAATAAAGCTTGAAAACTTTCATTCTAGGAAATATTCAGTCCACCTTTAAAATCCTACTGTATGCTACTTTGCTCCAGAACACATGGATCTGCTTCAGTCTCTTTTACAGATTCTGGGTACAAGAATGAAAGCTCTCCGAGTGCAAGAATTCCCTTTTCCTTCTTTTTTATTATTGTGTTCTATTCCACAGACATCCTCTTGCCGGTGAATAATGAGGATTTGGAGTTCAATAAGTATTTGTGTAATTAAAAGTCAGTAAAATGTAAGTAAAGCTCTCTTCATAATGTTGGCATATGTCATCAGTCCTGATATGCAGTAACTATTCCTCTCCTTAGTAAATTCATTTACTTTCCTTGCTCTTTCAGCTCAGCCTATGGCTGTCTAAGCAACTGCTTTAAAAGAATGTGAATAGGCTTTCTAGAGATAATGTCTTCTAGAACATGCTTGTTGAGCATCTAAGAGGTTTTCACTTTCCAATTTTACCATGTTCTTCCTTTCATTACAAAAATAGCACATTTATTAACACAAAGATTTGATTAAAACAAATCCTGTAAACCATATGCTACTGTGAATCTATACACACAGACTGAAATGAAGTCTCTATAGAGCTCAAAAAGTAAGTGATTCCTCCAAACAAATTTGCACATAGTGTTGAAGGGAAACAAGAATCTTGTGAAATAAGAGCTTTATTGGTTTCATTGGTGAGAGATATGGGTCATTGTGTCAGGTCTAAATCTCAGCCTCTCTGATTGTACTTTAGTTAAATGTGGTGGGTGCCAGAGGACTGTATGTTGAATGAAGCATTGAGGTCACATTAAAGAATATGGCCATATTCTAATTTATTCAAATCATTGCAGAGGATGAAACTGAGAACAAGAAATTGCAGCATGAAGTGACTGCATACAAGTAACCAGCACTCTATTTTGTCATTCTTAATTCCCAGTAGAATCATTGCTTATTGTGTACTTACTAACACAAAGTACTTAATATATTTGACATTAAATCTTCAAGAAAAATAATTTTAAAAAAACAATAAAAGACATACCACTCTAATGTCTCAGAAGAGGTATCTAAGTCCCAAAGAACTCAAGTAATTTCTCCAGTCAGTTTGGTGGAAGTCAGGAGAGTTAAGACAGAAACTCAGATCCATCTGTGTATAATACTGCTGCCTTATAAGCACCATCACATCACATCATCAGCATTCATTAAAAGCATAAAGGACACACCAGAGAAGAATGTGGGCTTGCTAATGAAAACTAAAAATCTTTCTTATTTTCATTTTATTTAAAAGTAAAACTGAGTCAGGTCAGGAAAGAGGAAAGGGGAGCACCATATCAAAACATTTTGCTACATTACGGATACCCTACCTCTTTATAAGATCTGATGTGTCATTAAATAAGAAAAAAAGAGAGATGCTATTCAGAAAGATAAGCAAAGAGCTGAATGATCTTCGGTTACCCTCCTTGAATCACTGGGTGCAGATTCCTCCTCTCACAAAAGATGAAGAGGTGGGTGGATGAGAGAACAACCAGCTCCCTACTTACAGTGAGTTATGTGATTATAGGCATACAGTAAAGCTCTTGCTTTCTCAAGGAGAAGGAGCCTTCAGTCCAGAAGATTCCTTCCTATCACCATCAAACATCAACTCAAAATGTGATTATGAATAATACAGAGTGCAAAGGCTTGAATATTATGTCTACCTAAAAGCTACTAAGGCAGGCTGTCTTGGGGGTGTCAGAGCAGGTAAGTACAGATGCTTCATCCCTGTTCTGGGTATTCATGCATGATTTTATCTTGACAACCTTTACTCTTTTGGAACCTTTGATTCCTCATCTGTGTAAGAACGTATATTCAAGATGATTAGGTGGGATGGTGAATGCAAGACACCTGCCATGCCCCAGAGGGAACACAGTTTATTCAGGAAGGATGCATAGAAATGTCAACTGTAGAAATCATTAAAGACAAAGTGATATGTGAAAGCTGACCAGGCTATTATATTATCTGGTGAGCAAACATCAAAGTTCTCATGGTGGGGAATATAAGTAAAAAGTTCTGTTAATAAATCACTTGACACTGCTGCCAGTGAGAAAGAGCCTGGGTGATGAATTGAAATATTCAAATTAACTTCAGCATAATAATATGAAAGGGAGATATTAACACTTGTCATCTACTTACCACCTACGAAGGATTTTATAGATTAGTGAGTATATCACTTTAAAATCCCTTGGGATGAAAGTATCAACACATACAGCACCATGTACACATATATAGACAAATACATTTTGTAACACTCTAAGGATTACTATATAAATTTAGATCAGGGCACAGCATGCCTGGAATGAGTAGGATAGGGACAATATGTTCTTGCTTATGACACCAAGCTTATGACAAGTGATTCATACCCAGCACCTTTCATGCCAGAAGATCCCCCCAGGTGTTCCACCAACTCTAGCAACGGTTTCCATCAAGGGAGAGAAGCCTGTCTTGTGGAGGAAGAACATCACACCCACAGATGAGGCACAACAGTTACGTCTCTACACAACTGCACAAGTCTAACAACTGACAGGGCAGGAAGAAGAAGGGAAGGAGATGAGAGACCACTTCAGAGATTCTCATCAGTTTGAAGGGCAGCCTATAATTATCATGCATTTGTACCTTGAACTCAGGCGTTATTGTAATCAAAGGCCCTTTGTAGCACTCGATTTTATCTTATGTGACACAGGCTTAGGGGTTGTGTTTCGTGTTTCTCTGAGAACCAGAAAGGGGACTTGTGGGACAGTAGGGATATCTTAAGTATGGAAACATGGGAATTCCCTAACATTGCCCTCAAGTTTAAATGAGTAGATTTCTCACTCTGGAGAAATATGATGCAATTGAGTATAGGTTCAAAAGATTTCAGTCATAGTACCTATTTATGAATAACTTGACATATACTTAGAAAGTAATCCAGAAGCATCCCCCACTTTAGATGGGTCCCACACCCACAGCATGAACAACATGCCATGATAAAACACTAGTGAGCTGATCTGGAACTCAGGTTTCCCTCTACTTTCATTGCACAATGTTGTGCAAAAGTGTCTTTCTAAATTTTTTCTTTTTACAGAATATTTTAATCTATCTCTGAGGAGTCTGGTCCAGATAAACAGGATTGGCTTTATTTAATGGACCTGGCTAGACTGTGTCTTTTTCTTCATCATATACACAAATACATAATATGACAGAAATAGTATTTAGGTGAGATATTCAGAGCAGGACCTGGGAAGGGAGTGGCGGTAACGAGACTATAGAACTTAGAGGCTCAAATATCTCACTCTGTGGTCAACATAATAGGATTGTTTGAACCTTTAACACTCACCATCTTCATCACCTCCTGTAATTTTAAAGAGTTATCTTCCCGTCTAAGCCCTAACTCTAGTAAGTCCCATTCCATTCATATGCATCTAAAAAATATTAAAAGTTGGCAGTGCTTGGCGCCATTTCTTAAATGGAGGTTAAAATTTGCCAAAGATGTACTCTCTTTCCAAGATCTTTTAAGAGATGAAGAAAAGTAGAGGTCTAATGGTTAAGTGATATTTTACAGCTTGCATTACATTAAAAGCCAGAAATATTTTGAGTCCAAAGTTTTATGGTTTTTTTTTTTTCTTCTTAATACAACAAGACCTCAAACATTTGTTGTATTCAAAATCTCCTCCTAAAGCCAGAGCTTTGAGTTAATTACTTAGGGGAAACTGAGTTAATCAGCCAGCATAGAAAAATTCTAGTTAAAATTAAAGGATCAAGTTTAGTAGTTATGATACAAAAAGACATGATAATTAAAGTAATGCACTAGGACTAGAGTGTCCATAACTTGAGTAGAAAGAATTTCAGCTTTAGTTTCCTGATTTAAAACATTCCTGGGAACCTTCTGGAACAGCAGCCTCTTCCACTCTGTCACCATCAGAAAGAAACCCAGCTGCTGTCCTCAGTACAGGATAGGCTACATCACCAAATGCATGACACCATATATTTAAAACCTTCTCAACTCTCAACGACGAACACAGCTCAGTGAAGTGGCACTTGTTGGCAAGGCTCCTAGCATACACACATCACAACAGGACGCATTTTCAAAGGTACCAGGTTGCATCGACTGTGCATATTGTAGACACGATCTCTGTTATCCAATGGAAGCCGCAACTGAGACCCCCCTCCCCTCTTTATAAACCTTTAACTTTTCTTGTAGGCTTCATAGCAGCATAGAGAACTTTACACACTTTTAAATCCTTTTCAGTTGTCACCATCTAAGCCAGCTCTTTACTATTTCAGAGCATTGAAGTTTCTACGCTTAGATTAAACTGTACAGCTGTACAGTTTCCTCATATTTCAAACATTCGGGCTTTTCTGACCGTCTGAAGCGCTGGAGAGTCAGTGACTTGCACCTTAAATCTCCCAGGGCCTGAAATCTCTTCCCTCACATCATAAGGGAAATTTAAATCTTTATTTGAGCTCCGCTCTAGAGCAGGTCAGTCGGTGGGAAACAGGGAGTTGTTGTCACTGAGATCTATCTATCTGATCGTCCCCAGGCTGACCATGCTGGAGAACAACTGCCCTTTCATGGGCTAGAAAAGCCCTGGCTCTCAAAAGGCACTTGCTAAAGCTGTCGGAAGATGCTGGGGAGGCTCTGCACTGAAACTTGCATCCATTTGGTCCACAAATAGATAATAATACTAAAGGGCACCTTATATCGCACTGCAGTTCGCCTCTCTTGGACAAACAGGGGGCTATGCATTCTGTATAAAAGCAAAGTATAAAAGCCCACACATGCGACTTCTCCGTGCACTCCTTAAGTCTATCCAGGTAAGGAAAAGTCCCTTAAGGGAATTTCAGTGGGCTTGGATATTTAACCCTTTTAGCTCTGCATTAAAACTACTTTAACACACCCACACAACCCCGTTCTTGGTCTTCAGTTCCACCCTCCAGTGCCACTGAAGAGATAAAAAAGATCTGTTCAGTTCCAGTTTGAATCTTGTGATTTGGAGAAGATTCTGATGGTGGGGGTGGGAGGGTTCTCTAGTGGGCACCAGTAACTCCTTAGGGAGGCCCGCAAGGAAGACTTCACTGTGCGCAGCATCTCCCAAGTCTAGAAACCTCTTTCCCCCAAATTCTTCATCAGATCTCACAGTGGACAGTAACCCTTTCCTCCTCTCGCCCCTTTGCCCACAGTTCTATTCTACTCACACTGCTGTTGTGGCCAGACCAGTGGACCATAGCCTGGTTGTGTGCTGAGTCCCCAGTCAGCGCAAACGTGGTGCTGGTCAGTCTCAGCTCCTCCATCCGGAAGCGGGTGGCTTTGTCCGGGTCCCGCGCGCCAGTCCCAGGCCCTTGCTGCCCTCCATCCCTTAACATGTCCCGGCGGCTCCGACTCGCACCCTCTCCGGGTTCAACCTTCTCAGGATCCGTTCCACTCCGTCTCCTTCGGCCAGAGCGTGGGGCGGTCGCCACTGACACCCTGCTGCCCCCAGCTCGCTCCAAAGACAGCGCCCGGTCCCCGGGGGCCACTGTGAACAGGGGTCTCATGAGAAGGGGCGGAGGCGTGGCAGGAACCCGACTCAGCGGTCCCGAGTGAGGAAAACCTCTTGGGGTCAGGGTCCAGCGTGGGGTCGAGCTGGGGTGCTGCGGGGGGCAGCAGGAGCGGCTGCTGCGGACGCCGGGGGCTAAGAGCACCAGAAGCCCGGCGCCCACCAGGAACGCACTCAGCCGGGCTGGGGAGCCGACGCTGGAGCCAACTTTTCCCATCGCGGTTGCAGAGAGGAGCGGAGACAGAATCCGGGACCAAAGACAGGCGGCGGCTCGGAGCTCCGGGCTGACGGCGGCAGGGTGTGCGCTCAGGACCCCAACTCCATCCAAGTTGGGCCGCGGCGGGGCGCGCTGAGGCGGCGCCGGGCAGGTGGCAGCCTCTCGCCGGAGCTGAGCTTGTGTGTGGAGCGCGCTGGTAGGGACCAAGCTGCGAGCCTCTGCCGCGCGGGGGTGGAGCCGAACTGAAGTCACGGGCGGAGCGGGCGCCGCGCGCTGGATGGCGACACGGGAGGGAGGGAGGGCGCAGCCGGGGGGCTCCGGGGGCTGCGTCGGGCGAACGAGCTGCTCTGCGCACAGGGCTGCGGACGCAGGCTACAACCCCGAGAACCCTCCTTTAAGTCCGGGGAGTCCCCGCAAGCAGCGGGGCATCCGTCCCCTGGGGGCAGCCAGCCCCAAGCTCCGGGAGCAGGCGCTTTAACGGGTTCCCTATTCTATTTTCTTCTCTTCTCTATGGCTGCCCCCCTTCGCTCCCCGCCCCGCGCCTTTTTCCCCTGGTCTTTTCAGTTTAGGAAATAAGGATTCGAGGTCTTTTGCTCTTTTCCCCTGTTAAACTGGGTGTGTTGGCATCTAGCCCTTACTCTGATCAGAGCTTGGGTGTTCTGACTTGCAGAAGGCAGCAGAGAGATGTAATTAACTGACTCTGCGTGTGCCTCTGTGAGTGCGTGCCTGCATGTGGTATGTGTATGTGTCTCTGTGTCCTCCTCAGTCTATGCATGTGTATATAGTTGGGAAGAATTTTTCCCCCTCTGTGTTTCCTCCTACATTTTTTTTCCTGGCCTCCTTAAACACCTCCAGTCATTGAAAACAGTTGCACTTAACACATTTTTAAAGTTAAAGTTCCCCAGGTATTTTTGTAGCTATATACATCTTGGAACAGGAAGACTAAAGTTGGAAATGACCTGTTTGCTATTTTATTCTCGGTGCTTGGCAACAGTGCACTGAATGCTAGGAACTGTATATGATTAGTTTAGTGAGTTTTGAGTTTGTTATAGATCTATATATCCAGTAAATATAGAAAAGGATTTGTATACACCTGGTGTCCCCTATGTCTAGTTCAGAGTTGCTCACACATGCATTCCGATCTCTGTGAGCAAGTTAATGGTGTTTGCTGTGGGACCTCAGGCAACTGAGCTTCCTACATGTTAAATTAAGTGGTTCATTAGATGACCTTTTAAATTCTTTCTGATCCTAAAATTCTGTAATTCTATGATTATAATATCAACCTTCCACAAATGCCTTTATACTGTTTGTAAGTTCAGATAAGGATATATAATAGGTGAAAACGCTTTGAAAATTGCAAAGAGTTTCTCAAAAGCCAACCCTTTTTCAAATTGATAGTTATCTCTAAGGTTTGAAATGCCTTCAAATCTCTTTACAATTTTTATATACCAGATAACATTCTCTTAAGCATGTGGGAGTTATGAAAGTATTGAAGGAATATTTATGGATTGAATAAAGATGTTATAAAATAGTGCTAATTTCATATCCAGTTTGATTTTTGATGTTTCACACTTAGAATCATCATATCACTCTATAGAATTCTAAGTTTGTAATGAACCCCACAAGAAAGTGATACATAGTGATAATTATTCTTCAATTAATAAAACTTTCCTAATGATGTTCCAGAGGACAATTTTAATGATAGAAATTAATTCCAGAGGGAGGTCACATAATGATGACTCCTACATCTCAGGCCTATAATCCCAGCACCTGGGAAACTGAGGCATGATGATCTCCACTGATTCAAGTCTAGGACAGGACACAGCAAAGTTAGAGTGCGATCTCGTGTCAAAAATCAAATACAATAACAAGTCTACATTTTTCGTAAGACCAAAGCAGCAAGAGAGTAAGGATTCCTTCTATCAGAAGTTAGAGTACCTAAACATGTCCTCTTGTCATTAAAAGACAAGGATTCTTTGAAAAATACCATCACTATACAAATACAGACCCTGCTGAAAGAGAAACACATTCTGGCCTCTAAAGGAAAGGTAGAGTCAGAAACCCTCTTTCCTCCCTTGGCTTCAGGACTTGACTCTCTGGGGGCAGGAGGGTGGGTTATTGTTTGCTTAATGCTTCATTTCCATATTCTGTTAACCTTCTTTCTGACCTGGATAAACGAGTAGGGCTTTCTCCAGAAAAGGAAAAGAGTAAAGAATCAGAACCCAATAAATGCAACAACAATAACAACAGAAAAAGACTGAAAAACAGCCAATTGGGAAAACAGAAATTAACAAGAATTTACTGGCCTTATTTATTGCTTAACTAAAATTTTAGTTTTAAAATTTACTTTTTATATGAGAGATTTAAAAATGGTACAATGAAGTGGACTTTTATTTCTAGAACATAAAATTTCATCTTTTTCACAAACATGTTAAAACGAACCCATAAAAGCCAAGTGTGATGCTTATGTCTGTAATTTTATCAACTGAGAAGCTGAGGACTGCCCTGAGTTTGAAGCCAAGCTGTGCTACATAAAGAATTTTAGGGCCGTCTGTGATACAGAGTATAATATTGTCTTGGTACAAAAATAATAGAATACCCCAACAGCAATAAAGACAAAAGAAAAATTTCCCAAATAATCACTTTATAGTGACTAGAGCTCAACTGCTAACAGGCAAAAATTTTAAGGTCCAATTTCCATTACCATTGGTGAAGATAAAATTACATGAATGTGGATAAAATTGGCCCCAGGTAATATTATATGTATGTATATGTATGTTCATTTCATTTTCAAAATAATTTTTATGAACAAATAGTAGGAGAAAGTATCAGAATCTCCCAAACCATGTATTCTCCATTGCTAAAGTCCACAGCATCAGGTGAATTATAGGGAAATCTGTTTCACACAGTGTTTAGTTAATCAATATGGTATAATTTATTATGTTTTACATTTATTTACCATTTTTTGGTGTGGATATATCTGCCATGGTGTGGGTGTGAAATTTAGAGAAACAAAGTAGTTAATGGATTCTTTTCTTCCACCATGTCAGTTTTGAGGATGAGGCTCATGTCCTCAGGCTATCAACCCCAGCAATTGCCTATATGCTGAGCCATCTCAGAAGCTCTAACAGGTATTGTTATTATTGTACTGTGAAAATGTTATTAGAAAACTAATGTCACAGGCCAGAAGAGATTATACACCGGTGATTCCTATAAGAAGGGCTTTAATTTTGCACATGAAAAATATGCCACTGTTGTTTAGATCACCATAAAATGTATCATTAGGAGTGGTGTCATGACCTTTGTTCCTTGGCAGTCTCTAATACTGACTTCTCAGTGCTATTTATTCCTATGATTGTTTTCTTTGTTTGTTAGTAACACCCCTCAAAAAGTTATGTGAGGTTAGTTACCATAGTAGCCTTATATTTTTCCATTTAAAAAGTTTCTTTTTCCATATCTACCACTTCTCCCCCTCCCTTTTCTTCTCCAGGTCCCTCCCAACCCTCCCTCAGCCTCTCCCCACTCCACACCCCCATCCATTCCCCAAGGAGAGCAAAGAGTCCCACAGTAGGTCAGTTCAGTCTGGCATACCCAGTTGAGGTAGGTCTGAGTCCCTCATCTCAGGATTAAGGCTGAGCTAGGTGTTCCTCTTTAGGGGATAGGTTCCGAGGTGTCAGGTTATGCATGAGGAACATACTCTGATCCTACCATAGCAGCCTTATTAATCTACTGTTTTCCCCAGTGTCTCCCCCAGTGCCTGCCTCACTAAGCTAAATAAAGAACAACTGCCTACCTCTGTAGAAACAGCCGGCATCTCATCTAGCAGGGAACACTGTACACCAGATGTATCCACTGTTTGAGAACCTGTGATCCACCCTTTAAATGTACCAATTTTTGATTTCTCTGCAAACTTTCAGCTAAATATTACTATTTTCTCCACTTTGCAGATAATATTAAACAACTGCCACCCAGGGTCACATTGTCATTTAGTGCCCAAGGCAGGGCATCTTCAGAACCATTCCTCTTCAAATTCTCTCCACTCTAAATTCAGCCAGCAGCCAACATTTTTGGGGGGACTTTCTGTGGATTAGGCAATCAGTAAAAGCTTAGTCTGTTTCAGGAACATTGAACAAACAATGCTGTAAAAAGTGAATAAGAAACTATTTTGTGGAGAGAGAAAAGGTAAGTGTATCAGTAGTCCATATTCGCTTGCATTTATTTGGTATGCATGAGAAGGCGATGCTAAGAAGGGTGGAATATTCATCACTGCCATAATCACACTGCAAGAGCTACAGTTAACTAATTCTTCCTTGCTTTGGTTTTTCAAGGTAAGTTCACACTATGCAGACCAGGCTGGCTTCCACCACTTTTTCAGCCTATCATATATAAAATTATAAGTGGATGCCACCACTCCCAGCTTGCAGGTCAATTCTTACACTCCTTCATCTGTCTTCCATTGCTCCTTTTCTGATGGATACCTTTACTTCAGCTTGCATTAAATCACATTATATGCTTCATCACTGGAACAATGTCTCTTAATAGCTCCCAAATACTTGACTCTCCTGGAATACCATTGAGACAAGGTATTTTTCTTTTCAGATGAATGTCATAAAGAACTACAGAGGAAAACTAGGAAACAATATGCAGGGTGTTTCCATACTATGCCAAGGGACTGGTAGGAACAGTTTAAGCCTTCACATTCTGAATCCAGTCATTGTAACTCTTCTCAGACATTCAATCTAGATTGTTTTAGCAGAAGTAGTTAGACCCTTATATTTGGAAATGGAGGACTAAGATTATCTACCTGACACATAGGGATGTTATGAAACCCAGCTTATCTTTGTATGACTCATGGAATGAATCTTACTGCTTTGCATTTATGTGACTTCAGTCTCTCCAGACCTATAAACCATGTTTCCTTCTAGTTCAATAAATCTTGCAGCAGCTCCAGAAGTAAGGTAGGGGGCAGATTTTGCCTGCATCTTACAAAATAAATATACATTTATTCAAGGTCATGGAATTAGAGACAAACTTAACAGAGAATCTTATTATCTTCATTCCCCACTCAGTCCTATTTTGTCACATCCAGTTGGTGCATACATGAATTAAAATCCCACATTATTTTTATTTGACTATCAAGCACAGCTTACACAACCATTTCAAGCTTCAAAGACTGATTTGTATAATTATTTAAGAAAAGAGAGGCATGAAATAACATCACTGTCATCTTGTGAACTCATGTAAGCATACATTAACCTATTTAAATACTCAGGCTTAATCTAAAATAAATATAAGAACGTATGACAACATGAGTTTATTTAGAGGTGATATCATTAGGTTTAAAAAATATCTTTACCAAAAGCCTTTTAATGCATTAATATAACTTGTTTTTAGTCTTCAAATGATCTGAAACCTTCACAAGTAATATTTAAAATCTCTCTTTTCTGTCATCCTTTAGCTTATAAATCCAATGCACATTAAAGGCTTTGATGGCTCATGTTACAAACTAACATTGTGCCCTTCTCTTAGTCCAACTTCCTTAAAACTACAAATAACAATAAATAAATGTAGATGTCAAAATTTGTTAACTGTTTTCTTTGGTTTCATTGGTAACAGTGAATAGAGTCCTGGTTCTCAACCTATGAATCACTGCTCCTTTCAAAAACATCTATCTTCAAACAATATTTACATTACTATTCATGACAGTAGCAAAATTACAGTTATGACATAGTAGTGGAAATATGAGGAATTGTATTAAGGCATTGAAGCATTTGAAAAGTTAAGAAACACTGGAATAGAGGATGCTGCAAAAGCACAGGAAGGTACCATGGATTCTTTCTGGTTCAGTGATAGATTAACCAGTGCATCCATCTCACAAGAAGATGGAAGTCTCTTTTACAAAGAATTGATTCAAAGACAAATGGGATTAGTTCTGGCACCAGATTTAGTAAGTTCCTGGGACACACAAAACCAGGAAAATACTACACACAGTATCCATTAAAGATCATGGTTTCAGGGCACATGGTGGATCTTGCAAAGTAGAAGCACCTGGAAGAATGAGCAGCACACTGGTGCAGACACTCCGAGTTCTGCAGTGTCATTTGTATTTGATCTGGACAGAGTATATGCTCATCTTGTTCATTAGAATACAAACTCTTGTAGGTTAAAGGCTCTGTCATAAAAATGTCTCTTGCAATAAATTTACAACCATGGTCAGGCACATGATGACATTCAGTAAATGTTTGTTGATTGAGTGAATGACACAACTAATGTTCTTACTTTCATCTTTGATAGTATTTTTCTATATGGTCATAGAGTCAGCATTAAAATGGGTTAAAGACACTCACCAGGGATGTCATGTGAAACTAAACTTATACCTTCAAAAAACGTTGGGTCAATGAATAAAGCAATTTAATGCAAATGTCATTAACAATATACCCACATCCTCCAACCTATTGCTATCACAGGAACCTTTTCTAAAGAACCGTGATTAATTACATAATTGACACTTGTTAACATTATTTTACAAATGTTGAAAAATTACACTGAAATTTAATTTTGACTCAAATTCTGATAATTTTGTTATTCTCACTGTGTTTCAACATGAACACAAATCTTCACCCCCCCAGAACATTTCAACCATTCTGGCCCACCCTACCAAAAAGTACTCACTAGGATTTTTATGACAATAAATTAAAATTTTATTAAAATAAAGTCAATAATTTACACATGTGTCTGATAGTAACAAAACTGTTTATTGAGAAATATAGCCCAGAGAATTAAAGCTATAGTTATGAAAGAGAAATAAGTTCAGAGATACCAAATACTGCATTATATTTATCAATAGTACATTACATTTTAAGACTTTTGAGAAGAATATATTGTAGGTGCTTTACTAACACACACACATAGGTAATGTAAGAAATATTTATTTGCTTGATTGTAATAAAGCATTTAAGTATGTCAAAGCAGTATTCTGTATATCTTAAATGTAAGTCTCTTTATATTATATTATTATAGGATAGAAATAGAATTTGTCAATAACTTCATTAATTTTTCTATGGATATAAACTTTTTATTTTTAGTTTAATTTTTCCTAAATTCCATTCATAAATGTATTTTTTCTTTTTAAAGTTCTCTTTTTGTTAATCTTTTAAACTTTACATACTAACCACAGTCCTCCCTCCCCTTCCTCCATTCCCCCCACCTTCCCCCTTCCCAGCCCCATCCACTTATAAGAGGGAGTAAGGCCCTCCTTGGGAAGTCAACAAAATCTGGAATACTAAGTTGAGGTAGAACCAAGCCTCTCCCCCCTGCACTAAGGCTGAGCACGGATTTCCATCATAGCATATGGGCTCCAGTAAGCCAGTTCATGCCCCAGTTGTCAGGTGCCCCTCAAATAGATAAAGTCACACAACTGCCACCCGCATTCAGAGGATAGATCCTCTGATATATAGTTCAGGCTCATGCAGGTTGCTCCAGCTGTCAGTCCAGAGCAATCATGCTCCCACTTGCTCCTGTAAGCTGTCTCTCTGGGTTTCCCTATCATGAACCTGAGCCCTCTTGCTCAAATAATCCCTCCTCTTCTTCAACAAAACTCAAAGAGCTCAGCCCAGTGCTTGGTTATGGATTTATGCATCTGCTTCCATCAGTCACTATATGTAGGGTCAGTGATGACAATTAGTGTGGTCACTAATCTGATAACAAAGTAAGGCCAGTTCTGACAGTAGATGACAATTGTAAGAATATTAAAAGGATTTTTTCCTAAGAAGCCTTATCTTATTGTGATGTCAGCAATGCATCTGGAATTACCTTATGTGTATATAAATTTGAAGGTGAAAATTGTATGCTATGGATACCACCTATTCTAGTACTTTCCACTGAGAAAAGTTTCTTCCTCCACATAACTTTGCATGTTTATTATAAATCATTGACAATGCAGGTTTTGTTTCTGAATTTTCTTTATTGTTGGATCATTTGTCAAACGTTTTAATAATGAAATATTCATTCTGTTATTGTTGGCATTTCTTGTAGCTCTAGAAATTGAACCTAGGATCTCACATATTCTAAGCAAGACCTCTTCCACTGAGCTGTAGCCCCAGTGCCAGATAGCTTCTAATTTATGCAGTATAACAGTAAATCATGAAATCTAGTGTGGGGTCCCCACTTAGTCCTAGTTTGTTTGGAATCATCTTGTCAATTTATAAAACCACTTGGACTTTAAGACAGAATCGTACTGTGCCTATAGATCAATTAGGGAGAAAATAACATCTGAAATTATTTCAGCCTACAATTGATGGATGCGCTATTTTTCTGCACTTATTTAATCTTCAAGTTCTCTCAGCAGTATTTCTTAGTTTTCAATCATTTAATGAATCCTAGGAGTTTGATATGTTTAATGGCATTGTGACTATGGTCACTTTATCTTACTTATTAATGACTTTTTTAGTATAAAAAATTAAAATTATTTTATTTTGGTTCTAAATCTAGTTACTTTAAAAAATAAATATGCATATCAAGCACAAAAATTTTCATTTTAAAAGAATTTCTATATACCTAATCTTGGCCGCTATAAATAAAGCTTTCATTTCTTTCAAATTTGTCTTTCTTTTATTGGTTGATAAATTGCTTAGAATTCACCTAGGAAGAGATAGTATGTTTTATAGAAATTGTGGCAATGAGCAAGTTTATGTGGTAGCAGCTCCACCCCCCCATATGGGAGAAGTGTTTTATTATTACACTATGAAGTATGAATATGGTGCTTTCTGGGAATTCTTTTGAAAACAAATAAATCATGATCAGTAGTTTTTCTTTATTGTTAGCTTGCTGACTTTTCTTTCTTTCTTTTTTTTTTTTTAAATAAAAACCTTATTTATTCATTTATTTGCCTTGGTTTTTGCCTGGAACTGGAAACTGGAACTACAGACAGTTGTGAGCTGCCATGTGGGTGCTGGGAATTGAACCCTGGTCCTCTGGAAGAATAGTCAGGGGTCTTAACCACTCAGCCATCTCTCCAGCTCCCAGAGGCTTATCCTTAAATATAAACACCCAACCTTTGCTTGATTTGTTTCTTGTCAGCCTTCCTTAAGTTAAATTATCTCATCTATCTTTTGCCTCTGGGCTTTTACCTGCCTTGACCTTCACTTGCACTCTGAGCCTTGAAGGCTGGCCTGTGGCTTGCTAGCTACATATCCTGTGCTCTTCTCCTTTGTCCAGTGTGTTTTTGCCTTCCTGCCTGTGGGGGTTGGTAAAGGAAGTTGGGCTGTTTACCTGAAGTCAGTAATTTTCGCTTGCTGACTTTTCAAAAATATGAAGAGGTTGTGAGTTTTATTTAATGCTTTTTGTGCATCATTTTATATGGCCCATTGTTTTATAAATATTAAATATTAAGCTACTCTTGAATATGTCATTTTATTTTATTTTATTTTTTAATTTTATTTTTTCCAGCATAATGTTTTATTTATTATTTGGTGATTTTACATCATGCACTCCATTAATCTCAGTTATCAGTTCTCTCAGTTTCATACCCATTCTTTTGACCTCCCCATTTACAAAATAGCCCGTTCATACTGCTCGTTTACTTGCTGGAGCATAATTACACTCCCTGTGGCCACCACCTTAAAAGGAAATGAGTCTTTCCTCACCCATACCCCTGCCAGAGGCCATCAATGCAAAAGTGAAGCACTGTGTCATTTAACTATGTTCTAAGCTCTTGTATACAATGACATCTTAAGCTCTTGTATACAATGACATAGTTTTTTTTTTGTTTTTTTGTTTTTTGTTTTTTTTTTGGTCCACTAATGAGTTAGTACATCCCCTGCTTATCTTTCTGGGTTTGTGTTACCTTGTTCAGAAGGATATTCTCCAATTCCATCCACTTGTCTGCGAATTTTATTATGCATATATCCTAAAGATGCACATTCACACCCCAAAAGCATTAGCTCAAGTATATTCATAGCAGCATTATTTGTAATAGCAAGAACCTGGAAACAACCTACATGCCTCTCAACTGAAGAATAGATTAACAAACTGTGGTACATCTACACAATGGAGTACTACTCAGCAGTAAGAAAAACTACTCTTGAATTCCTGGCTTATGTTTCCTTTGAGGCTTATGTAGGTATAGTGATAAGATTCTCTGCTTTAATTAAAAAAACATTTTTTTAGACAAGGTCTCACTATGTAACCTTGACTGGTCTAGAATTTACTACATAGACCAGGTTATCCTTGAGCTCATAGAAGACTACTTGCCTCTGCTTCCTAAGTGATGATATAAAAGATACATACTACCAGATACTAGGCCCAGCCTCTTTAATCTTATTTTAGTGTGGTATCTTTACTACATTTTAACCTCAAGGTTATGCCAGCTGCATAATAAAATTTTGTGGAGTAACATTTCCTTTATGTAGTGAAAAAGATTTTATAAAGAAGAATCTGTATGAGCAAGGGGATAGGGATTATGAGGAGGAGTCACACAGAGATGACAGAATGGCTGGAGATCTGGGGAGCCTACTGAATCCAGAACAGTCGCTGGGGAACCACAAAAAAAATGGGTTGGCCCTCCATGGGTAAGCAACTGTCCATTGGCATGGGCAGTATCTGGAACCTGCAGGGGTGGGATCAGACGGTGTTCCTATAAATGGGTTGGCACCTTGGAGCCCATTCCCTGCAGAGGAGTGCCTAACCCAGCCTTGATATTGGGATGAGGAAATTGGGCCTGCCTGGAGTAGATGCACCATGCTGAGCTGTTCCCCTCTCCACCTTGGGACTTCCTGGCCTTTTGGGGGAGGGGATCAAAGATGGGGTGAGGGGAAGGTAAAGGCAGACTAGGAGGGATTGGGAAGAGGGAAGGATGGGTGAGCAGGGAAATACATGGGGTAAAAGATCTTTAAAAAGTTAATTAACATAAAAAAGTAAGAGAAAGAAAGAAAGAAAGAGAGAGAGAGAGAAAGAAAGAAGGAAAGAAAGACCCTAGCCAGGAACTCCAGGGCATGATGGGGTTGACATCATGGCCAGAAAAATCTGGAAATCATCGGGAGCAGTCTCCTAGTCCCTCAACAAACATCTTCCAGGTTACTTGTCTTCTGTTCTGTCTCCCACATCTCATTATCACCCATGGCTACTCTTTTCCTTGGGGACCTCAAAGACTCAAAATTTTTTTTTAAATTAATATTAAATTTGTTTTCAAATTTAAAAAGCCTATATTAACTCCTTTTTATTATTCTGAAAATTAATGAAACAATCACAACAACAAAAACAAAACCAAAAAATATTGTGGTCACTTTCCACTGGAAATTGTGAGAAATATTACTCATATTTACAGTCGTGTCAATCCCATTTTTGTTTAGAAATCTTCCACTTATTGTTATAAACATTTAATAAAATGTTTATCAAATGACATATACATCTCATCTCAACCTTCAAGTATATTGAGATATATTTGCTTTATAATCCTTTTACACTACTTTTATTTTTATTTTGTCATACATTACACCTAGACTCATATGGTCTTTAGATTATTAATATTGGTTATTTTTCTCACACTTTTACTCGTAAGTCTTACCAGAAGTTTACAAATTTTATTAATTGTTAAATGCAATCTTTAGTCATTATGGTTTTGCATATTTTGCTTTAATTTAAAACTATTTGCTGTGTACATATAAAAATATGCATATATTTACAATTTTATATTTCTGTCTAGTCACTGTTCAGCTCTTTCTTATAAATTTTAATATAACCTATTGAGTACAATTTTACTATATTTTTAAATGTCTTTTCTAATTCTTGTTTGATTTGTGAACTCATTAAAAAGCATTTTTTAGCTTTCAAGTATTTGAACTAAATGCTTTAAAAAATAATTGCTAATATGCTTTAATTGCAATCAGAAAATTTATTGAAAAATTTCAATTTATCTTTGAGATTATTTTTTGGCGATCTGTTATGTAATTGATAGTGGTAAATATTGTAATAAACTTCATATAAAAATTTGTATTACAGCATATATATAGTTTATATTATATTTAGTTCATTGGGTTAAGTTTACTAACCAAACTGTTCAAATAATTCATGGCTTTATTAATTAAAACTTGTCTAAGTTTTAATTGTAAAAAGTGGATAAAATAGTTATGATTGCATGCTTTTCTTTAACTTTAAAATTTTATTTACTTGGATATTTGAAGACATATTTTTAAGAATACATTTTAATTGTCATAACTTTTAATGTTCTTATTTTATCATTATAAAATAATTATTTTGGTTGCCTTGTCCAACTTCAATATGAGGGCTTGCTTTTGCCTTGTCTTACTGTATTTTGTTTTGTACTGTTTTAAAGACAAAAAAAGGAAGAGTAAATTTGGGGGAGAGACAAACGTGGGGTATCTGTGAGAAGTAGAGTGAGGGGAGACTGTGATCAGGATATATTGTATGAGAGAAGAATCTATTTTCAGAAAAAAATTAAAGAATTCTAAAAATACATAATTTGTCATTTTTATAGTTTATTCCAGGAATATTATGGAAATAAAGTATATAGTGTATAACCTCTTTTTTTTTTTAAAAAAAAAAAAAAAAAAAAACTTCTAGAAGTGATAAACACTAACAAGGTGCTGCCTTATTACTGGCCAATCAATGGAAGAAGTATACCTGTGTTCTTACACACTTATATGAGTGCCCTTCTGGTTTTAGACAAAAGGTATTCTCTGTTATAATCCTTTTTACTGCTTCATGTTACTCCCTAGTGAGAATAGCCACACTAGAAAGTGATAAAAATTAAATAGCCTCAGATCTCTAGTCCAGGATGCCCATGTTGCCTCTGCACACTCAGTGCTGGGAATTAAATTTCTGGCTCCCTCCACTAACTTTTATAGCATAAGTTTGCAACCTGTCTTCACTGACTTCTCTGGTATGGGTACAATTTAGTCTTGAAATACTCCTATTTTTGAGTGAAAGACTTATATTTTCCAGTTCTTTGTGAGAGAACCTGACTTCTGTTATCATTTGTCTTTATTTGGTTTATGTTTTGTCAGAATTTTAGGTTTTCAGCATTTTCAATTACATATCAATGATGTATGAGGCAAAAAAATAAAACCAGGGATTGAATACATAAATTGGGTCCCAAGATTGCCAACTTTTGCACCTGTGGATGCATTTTATTCTTCTATAATTAATGTATGGAAACTTGGGCCTTTAAAGGCATTACTAACAGGAATATAAAGGGGTATGTCTACTCTATCCTCTTAATGACCAAGCTTAGTATCTTTTAGAACTATGACTCCCATAGTCAATATTTTATAACGTTGTCCTTTACATAGTGATCTGTAATAAATCCTTCAAATCATTAACTAAAAATTAAAACCTTAAGACCAGTCTTTCTTATTCATAGTCATAATTGGTAGACTGAAGGTGGCTGAATTATTATGAATTCATAAAGGAAGCATTTTTTATTATACTGGGTAGACATATGTGCATCATATCTTTTGAGCCTTCAGACTTTCAGAATTCTGTTCTTATGCTTATGTCAGAAAAATCAGAAAGTAAATCCAACTGTGAAATTACATTTCAAGTTTCTGTGTCCTATATGATATGTTCTCATAAAACTAAGCAATTTGCCTGACTGAGTCCTAATCAAGGATGAATTAGGCTTCCTTTGTTTTGAGTGAGTCAAAGAACTCATGTAGATAACCAAAATCTCTCACACTGCCATGAAGGTACTTTGTGTGTGTGTGTGTGTGTGTGTGTGTGTGTGTGTGTGTGTGTGTGTGTGTACATGTACCTGTGTTGTGTCTGCATGTACGTATCTACATGATGTACATGCCTGGTACCTTCAAAGGTCAGAAGATAGTGTTAGATTTTCTGAAACTGGAATTATGTGTGGTTGTGAATGAACGTGGATGCTGACAACTGGATGTGTATCCTCTATAAGAACAAGGGCTGAGCCATCTTTCTTGAAGTTCCTGGTCACTAGATCTTGCATTGCTCTTGATGTCTCATTTCACACTTTGCTAGCTTCAGTTGCTTATAATGAAAAGAATGTTAAAAGCATTGTGCTTCCCTCCTTTATCTTCATTCTTATTCTTTCCAACTATTAATTGGATAACACAATTCTTACATAATTTCTAGTTAAATAGCATTATTTTCTTCTATTACAACTTTTTATTGAATTGTGACATTCAAAATTACATTTTTGTGGTTGGAGAAGTTGCAGTTGACTATAATGGTTTACAGGATTTGTCTGGCATTACTTACCCTTTTCCACTGTTATCTAGAACATATTAATTACAATTATTTTACAATTCTTCTCTATTTAATATGACTCATTTGTCTGTTTCTATTTTCTCTCACTCTTTGATGTAATTTGCTACATACTGCCTTCTTTCATTTGAATCTCACAAAACACAACTATGCCACCCCTTTAGATAATGCCATAGTTTCACACACACACCTTGGGCATGAATAATAATGTTCATGACCTTTACCTGGGTGATATTTTGCTTTAGCATCAGTTTGAGCTACTCTATATCACTTTGGCTTTTACAGTTAGGACACAGTAACTCTGAGAATCTGCTTTCCAGCTCTGGAAAACAGTGCTGAACCATGGTTGGTCTGAAATCCAACTTTTTCCTTCCTTGTTACTGGGTAGTACTGGTATCGTGATATAACTCAGCTCGTTAATCCTAGAAGCTGTTTTTTTCTGTTGCTTCTTTGAATTTTTACCCTGCTCTGTGCAAATCTCAAAGTACAAACAATTCAAGGAGAAATTTTATAAATATTTTTTTCACTTTCTATATTTTCTTTATGGTTGGTGCTATATTCCTTTTAAGCCTTAGCTACTTTTACCCATACCCATCTCCTGTTTTCTTTGCCCCAATGTGACTGCCATTTTTGTTATGAAAATATTCCCCTAAGCAAGAATTGAAAAATGGACTCAAGAATAAAAACCCTGGGAATATGAAGCTCAATTCATTGTGTGAATTGTAACCCCTGGAGTGCTCTATGCATAGTTTATTTCCAAGGCCTTTTAAGCAGTTATTTTATATTATTGCCTAACTTTTATAGTTGTTTTCAACATGGGGATTATTCTGACTCATGCTATTACCTCTTGGTTATAACCAGAAGTCTAAACTACTGTAATGCTCTCCAGTTTTTATGTCTCTAATGACCCTTCTAAGTACTTCAATAGAGTTTGGTAAATGCCAAGAGCAGTATGACATTTTGATGGTCAGGATTTTTTTATGTTAACAAAGTAGTAGAAATTCTTTTCTGTCACTGTCACCTATTACCCTTTACTTGATTTTGAAATAACTAATGGAGTAAAGAAAATAATGAAGAATAGGAGATTGCATATGTTCTTATTTATAAACTCTTCTTGGAGTATCTTATCACTAAAGATGATCTGGTTTGTGTCAATAAGAACTAGAAAGGGAATTCTCAGCAGAAGAATGACAAATGACTTAAAGACACTTGAAAAAGTGCTCAACATCTTTAGCCATTAAAGAAATGCAAATCAAAACAACTTTGAGATACCACCTTATACCTGTCAGAATGGCTAAGATTAAAGACACAGATGACAGCCTATGCTGGAGAGGTTGCAGAGCAAGAGGAACACTCCTCTATTGTTGGTGGGAGTGTAAGCTTGTTCAGCCACTCTGGAATACAGTATGGTGGTTTCTCGGAAAACTGGGAATCTATCTCCCCAAGGATGCAGCAATACCACTTCTGGGTGTATATCCTAAAGATGCACAGTCACACTCCAAAGGCATTAGCTCAACTATGTTCATTGTGGCATTATTCATAATAAGAAGAACCTGGAAACAACCTAGATTCCCCTTAACAAACTGTGGTACGTCTACACAATGGAGTACTACTCAGCAGTAAGAAAAAATGATATCCTAAAATTTGCAGGCGAACAGATGGATATGGAGAATATCCTCCTGAGGAATCACAAAACCAGAAAGATAAGCAGGAGATGTACTCACTCATTAGTGGACTTTAAACAAAAAGCAAAGTATTCCCAAGCTTCAAACCACAACCACTGAACAGCTTGAGATCTGAAGCACCTTGGACCAGGATCTTGAAGCCCATTCCCTTCAGAGGAACACCTGACCAGTCTTGATGTTGGGAGGAGGAAAGTGGATCTGCCTGGAGTGGATACTGAATTAAGCCACCTTGGGACCTTGGGACCTCCTGCCCTTGCTGAGGAGGAGATAAGGAGATGGGGAGAAGAGAGAGTGACTGGGATGGGTGGGAGGGGGATGGGAGTTTGAACAAGGGGACACATGGTTAAAAAATGAGACTTTATTCATAATGAAAAAGTTAAAAAGAAATAGATAACATTAAGGAAAAAAGAAATCCTAGTTTCTTTAATTTTCCAATAATTTAAAAATAATTTAGTTAGAAATTTTTATTTAAAATAAAAATAGTCATTTTTAAACTAGGAAAGGCAGACACAAATATATATTACAGTAAGAGTCTATAGAAGTATATTTTTCAGCAACAACTATGTATCACTTAGGGATAGAAACTTATAATCCATTGAGTACTTGCTGGATGAGAGTCTCTCAGGGCTGAGTCCAACATCAGTTCTTTTTACTCCTTCATTTGGTGCTGATGCTGGCAGAAAGCTGATAACTGAATGCTTGTGCTGCTACTTCAGAGTGTGCCTTTGAGAAACACTGTTCAAAAGAAGCAACACAGGAGATGGTCAGCTGGTATTTACTGATCAGTTGATCGATGTGAACAATTAACAAAATTATTTATGTTTTTATTTCTAATTTTTCTACATTTGGAAGCTGGATTCCTATCTCTAAATATAGTAAGTACTTGTATTACAAATAATGAGAAGATGGATTATATTTATTAGATCTTGCATAACTTTTTATTAACAAGTGTTCTTCAGCTTCCAATGCTGAACAACTCCCAAATTGTACTTTAGGAGACTTGTCATTTGATTATGTTACCATGGAACAGTGTTGCTCAGTAGTCTTCTCAACAGACAATGAATCTCTGTCCATATATCAGGAAGAAAAACTATCTGAAATCATATAAGTATAACAAGGCAGGAAATGTATATAATTTATAGTTCTGACACATACAAAAATATCAATTTCAGAGCTACCATCTTAGAAAATGTATTTTAATAAGTTGGTAGTACTTCATATTACAGTTAGTTAAAGGTGGTGTACTAAATGCTGCCAAGAAGGTATGAGGGTCTGAAATGTTTACTTTCCAGATTAAAACAATTTCAAATTAAACTATTCAAATTAGTTTTACTGAACTTGGAAATTCAATCTAGATCTTCACATACACACACACACACACACACACACACACACACACAGAGGGGGGAGAGAGAGGTAAGTGCATATGTGTGTGCTGTGCATTTTTTTCTATATAGGCATAACTGTATCAAATGAGGATTTTGTAAAAAAGATCTAGCAACTTTGGAAATTGGAGTTTTTAATTTTTTTGCACCAATCCTTGTTAATTAGGCATTCTGAGACAAGAACAGTAAGAAAATATGACCCTTGGCATTAACTGCTACAGTCTTACCCTCACGAATGAGCAAATTCTGGATGATTTTTTTCTGATCTGCAATAAACTCACAGAACAGGAATCAGTCACTACAGGGAATGCTGGGTCTTTCCCTTGTACCAGAAGTGGATCATGAGGAAAAATATCTGACCAGTCTTATTCAGTGACTATGAGATTTTAAAAGGAAGAGTGTTAGGTTTTATCTTTAAGAAGAAATGTGAAGCCATAGATAAATAGGAGCTTCTTCAATCAGGGAAAATAACTGCATATGGCATAATATCCAGGACATTATATCAATAAACAGATATCACCAGGAAAAAAATTCCACATAACTGCTGACTGTATCCCAAAAAAACAAATCTGCTGTCAGCAATTGTCTAGCTTAGAGAGCAGAAAACTGGCTGAAATTATTATCTAAATAAAATATTAGAGAGCACAGGGTGTGGCTCAGAGCTTTAGCAGTTGCTTAGGCTACCCACACTATTACAAACTTAATAAAATAAAATCACAGTTTTGTTTTGTACACTATTGTGTCTTTGCTTTGACTCTGTAGTCAAAGTATGGATAGGGGAGTCAACATACAAAGTAGTGAAGTGGAAATGCAGTCCACCCCAGCTGACTTTTATACTGCTGACAAGTTTTATAGGACACAGAGAGAAGCATACTTTAATGTTAAATCAAAGTCAAAAGTGGCATTAATATCTGAAGTTAGACATTCTAAGCTCCAAATTGGTACCATATTGCTACTTAAAATGACTTCAGGCTATTTTGTTATCAAAACATCATGGACTTAAAATTTTTATTCAAGGCCAGAAAAATATTTTTTAGAACTGAACACATTTTAGAAAGGAGGTGGGAGACAAAAGTAAATGTATGTTTTGATTATGCGAGAAGTCATGCTTATTCAACACACTGCTTGCACACATCTTGAGCTTCAAACAATTTTATTAGAACCCCAAAATTTACAAAAGCCAGAGATGAGCCAGTTGTATACTTTTAAAGCACATTCTAAAGCAAGTCCACAGGTAGACATTTGCCCAGATGCCTAGAGGATTGCAAACCATAAATTATACATTTAACTAATTTATATAAGTATGAAATTGTTCTATAGAGGCAAAGTCATATGATACATTTAAATATTCCCAGTACTAAGCCTTTCTTGAAGTATCAGAAGCATGTGCTTGAGAGCAATGCACAAACTTTAAAACGTTTATTTGTGAGCTATGTAATAAAGATCTGGGCTTTGTAATTTTCATTTGTGAGCATGCATGTGATTGGGACCCTTGCCACTAACTTGTAGTGTCGTCTTTCATTACCTTTCTAATTTCTACATGCACAAAGGTTTGTTTCTCATTGCTACAACAAATGCCTTCAAACAAACAGTTTTAAAAGTGGAAGAATTTGTTTGGGCACTGATTATTAGGAGATTCACTCATACTAGTATTCACCCATTCTGTTGTTCTGAGCCTATACTGAGACAGAATCATGGAAGGGATACAATGTGAAGCAAAGATGTTCATTTCATACAACACCTTTCAGTAAAACCAGCCAATTATGAGTTTAGAGCCTTCCAGATCCAGTCACTTCTCTTTGATTCGATCTATTAGCTGTGGCTGGGACTTCAGTTCTAGTGTCTTCAAGGGGCATTTTATATGTAAGTCATAAAGTTATGTTGCAATTGCCTTACTCATAAAACTTGCCTTGCTTTTCTCCAAGATACTCAAAAATCTAAAAAGATAGTGTTTTATAGTCATAATGATAGACACAAAGTTCATGCTATAGTACTTGAAAATTATGAATGCATTGCTATACAAAAAATGAGAGCCTTTTTTCACTGATTAAGTATCTAGAGTGCAGTTCAGACCCTGGATTATCTACTTGGAACTAATATAATTACACATCCTCTTGAATTAAAGTAACTATTCTGTGTAGGGTGATGGCCAGAGAGATGCCAAGAAGATGCTTTTAAATATAGAAAAATGGAGTAAAGGAGCCACATGGAAAGAACCACATATAATCCCTAAGAAAAAAAATGTGAGAAATTTCCCTAGAGTCTCCAAGACAGAGCACGCCTTTTAATGCCTCTATTTTTGAATAGTGAGGTTAGCCCAGCCATCTGACTGATAATACATGTATGATTCCTAAGTTGCTATGTGTTAATTTATGACAGTGAAAGAAAACTGATACAACTGGTGAATTCCATATGGTTATAGGCTTCCCTGGTGGTAAAGACAGATATTTTCAAATGGTACAAGCAGAATACTGACTTTTTTTTCCAAAGGAAAAGTATAACAGAATGCTACCAAAAATGTGAAGAGATTCTAAAGGTTGTCTTTAGAATTGTTCCTTTCTCTATATCTCACACTTCTTATTCTGAGGATACATTCTCTTCTCCAGTGTTTCATGAACATTCTACAAATACTCTTAGTCACCAAATATGAAATAGTGTAATTCTATTACAGAAAATTTGTTTTATTTAATTAGTGCAGTTAAAGAAACCAAATACATAATTATTTTATTTATAGATGTGTTGTTATGCAGAAAATTTTTATCTAAGCATTTATATGAACAATTTTTTTCCATATTAAGTAGCATTTCACTAATAACACCCAAATTTGTTTGAATTTTTGTCCATTTAGATTTTTTACTTGTGATTACTATCAAGGTACTGCCTTTCGTAAAATCCACCCCCTTACTAACTTACAGTTAGGGACAAAATGAGCTGGTACACTGTTTCAGGGTACAGCAACTTTATGTAATAACAAAATAATAAAAAGTTAAAGAAAAGATTACTGAATGTCTTTATATTTCTAAATGATACACGTTTGTTGACTTTTGCAAAACTGCAGATCTGTGTCTATCAAATCTGGGATCGATCACAGGACCTGAATGAATGGTGGGCGCTATAGACTAATGCTGTAGACAACCAAATTTCAGTTTCAGTGCACTTATAAACAAATGTAACAGTGAAAACAATGATCCAAGAAAGATGGCTTAAGTTCAGAACAACATGTAAATAAACATCAGTAAGCACATACTAAATATTAGGAGAGCAGTCCTTTCTCAGAAAGTCCTCAGGACAGAGTAATTGACAAACAACTGCCTGCCACATACTATGGATTATATCTGGGAAAGCAGAAAAACAAGGCAGAAGACTACAGCCAGATTCTGGGTATTCTAACCAGACTGGGTTCTATAGCTATGTTCTGACATATCAACAAGAATACAATGCCTTATAAATTGAAAGTGTTTGTCACAAGAGGCACAAAATGGTGCTTAAGAAGAATTTAGGAAATAAAATGCACCTGAGGAAAAGGCTCTTTGCTTTTTCCCTGAAACCTCTTTCACAGTTCCTCAAAGATCTTTCACTAGGTGTCTTTTTTTTTTTTTGGCCTGAGTTCCAAAAACTTTGGAACAGATTGCAAAATTCAACATAATTCAACTTTATATAATGTAAACCTGTAAAAAAAATTTCATGGGGCACCGTCACTGTGTGTAGTTTTTGTTTTTATCTATTAACAGTAAGTTTAATACAAATTAAAATAACATACAATGGAAAGAGAGAAAGAAAAATGGAAATGAACAAAGGAAGAAAGGGAAAAGAGGGGAGGGAGGGAGGAAGGAAGAGAGCACAAACTGCTCACCTTTTTGTACTTTGCTCTATGATGCTCAGACAAGTGTTATAGGATGTTTGATCACACTGTATGAAGATATATCTCTGTTTTATCCCACCTGCCTAAGGCATCTTCTGATTGGTTTAATAAAGAGCTCAATGGTCAATAGCTAGGTGTTGCTTTTTGGGTCCTGTCATTTCCCCTCGAGGGAGGCGGGGAGAAGGCACACAGTATAACTGGTCAGACTCTCAGTTTGAACTGGCTGAGCCTCAGACCCTTACAAGCCTTTAGAGCCTATACATTTCACAGCTAGGCAGCAGAGGATAGGTAGAATTTCCAAAGTGAAAGAGAAACACAGAGGAAAAATATGAGGCAGGAATTTACCAGCTAGACTCAGAGGAAGTTGGACATATGGTATTCAAGAGAGGTAGTGAGCCGTGTGGCAGAACACAGACTAATATAAAGTTTTTAAAATGAGTTGGGAACAAGCCTAAGCTTTAAGCAAATAATTAATGAAAATTCTCCGTTTTGTTTTTTTGGAGTTGGTGGATTAAAGGAAGTCCAGCTACAGTCAATGTGATGCAAATTTTATTTTCCCTGAACTGTATGACTTTTTGTGGGATTCAACTTATAATAAAAGTAAAATGGACTCTGGGGAGGAGTATGAATGGCAGGCAGACTTGTTACTATGTGCTACTGCAGAAATTGCTCCTGGCTGTGGTGATTGACTTGCAGTTAATTTTGTGACGGTGCTTAATTCAGGGTCTGCTCTTATATTTCTTTTGTTCCTCTTCTTTTTTTCTTTGCTTAGTTCTTCTTCACTGCTCCCACACTTTCTTTAGCATTTTGAATCATAGTCTAGCCATATATCCCAGGATGACATTGAACTCACAAAGTAGCCCAAGTTGGCCTCCTGCTTGCAGATATTTTCTTTACTCAGTACAGTGCTGGGATTATAGATGTGAGCTCCTACATCTTGGGGCTCAACGTGCTCTTGATAGCACCCTTGTGTCTGTCAGAAAGATGAACATATTTGTCCTTGAATATGTGAGTTACATCTTTGCAGGTTTTTTCCAAGAGCATCAGTTTGCTTTCACAGACCTTAAGGTAGTTTTTATTCTGAGGTCCTCTGTTCTCCTATCTTCTTTCTTTAACCCTTGGGGTTGCAGCTACTTGCTGTGATGATTACATTAAAATGGCTCTTACCTTGTCATCTATTGTGAATAAATGTGTTACATTCAATTTGCTTTGTGAAAATGGCATGTATATACTATTAATACAAAACCATCTCCAAACAATATGCCTAGCATTATTAGAACAACTTGAACCCTTCCTTACATCAAGCTATATAAATTCCCATTCTTGACCAATCATATGTGTTTCCCTGCCCCTCACTGAAATTAAAGTTAGATAATTTTTATTGAAGTATAATCTCAACATATTTACTTTTGAAGAATAGAAGAGTCAATCTGGCCTGAACTTTTTTGGGGCAAATGAAGAATAAGGTGAAACTGTGCCCTATAGTTTTTTAGGGGAAACCTCTTATATATCATCTTATGTGTGTATAATTGGGGTTTATAGGATCAAAATCAGATATATTATGAAAAGTGACGTGCAGTAGAGAAATGATTTAGCACTAGTAAGACTAAGGTTTATAGTACTGTATTTCACATGTGTTTCTGCAAATATAATCTTCATAGCATTTAGAGGCTAATATTGAATTTTTGTATCCAATTTCAGTTTGTGGTTAGTCAAGCCCTTTGGAATGTGGAAATGCTTCTATTTGGCTGTGACATTAATAGAGATAATGGCAAAGATCTTGTGTGATGTAATTAATTGCTCCTGGATGCTGTAGAAAGTTTCTAGGAAGCAATGATAAGAGCTCATCAGAGCTAAGAAACTGGTAGCAGAAACATTTTGTTACTCATATCACAGAGTTAAACTCAATCTAAACATGTCTACTAATTGTGAAAGTAAGAAAATTACAATTTGTATTGGATTCACATCATTACCAATTATCTCAAGAGAAATATAATACATTTTGATAACAGTATTGATGTTTTGATTTAGGAGTAGAAATAGCTGGGAGGTTTTACATAAATAGAGCCATAGATTCTGAAGTTATTTTTAATACATTTTATTAAGGGAAACACTATATCCCTCCTGAGTATGAGGATACCAAAATCTAGGTATATCTCGCTTGAAAGAAAATAGTGCTCTTAAAATAACTTTATTTTGGAAAAATACATAAAAGAGAATGCCTATCCTGATTTCTCACCTTACACCTGTTCTTACTTCCACGTGGTTATAATTTGGAATCCAATAAAAATAACTTACAATCACTTGGGAGAAAAATAACTAAAAAGTCACAGGAGACAAAAAGTGTTAACACCCTAACAGTTTTTTTTTGTTTTTTTTTGTTTTTTTACAATTTTCCTAACGACTTGAAGACATCCAGGAAATACATAGAAAAATTAGATGGTATATTCTTAATGGTAACACAGTTGTGATGGCAGAGTGCTTGAGTATGCTTACCCTAAATTGGACAGCAGTATCACCTTGTCCAACACTTAGGAAACATCATGGAGCAAAGTTTAGAAGAAATATAGAAATTAGAAGATTGGGGCATATGACATAAAAAGGCAATTTCTGGATATAACTTGGTCATTGTTCTCATGACCTCATTGTAGTTGTGGTTATCTACAGAAGAACTGCACAAGATTGGACTTACCAATATTTCACATTGGATGAACAGGAGATCATGTACCTACTTCATCCATGAAGGTCTATGGGTAAGTAATGACTGTTCCAAGAGGAGGTATCATTTTCTTCAGTGGTGCACCTACTGATAACTTACCCTTCCTCCAAGAAATAACCTCCCACTTATGTTTGGAAAAGACACTCTAACTAAACTCATTGGGTTATATACAGAAAGAAAACAGGAAATAGAAAGGGTATCCTTTGAAAAGAAGGGTTTTGACTTTCCAGGAGCAGTGTCAATCTGTAGAGTCTGATCCCAGACTCTTCTTAGCAGACAAGACTAGGGTTTGGTTGTGAGGGGCTCCTCCACACACACTTAAAAGAGGGACCTTGCATGGCCAGCTTTGTGTCCAAGGCAAAAAGAAGGACTGAGGCTTTGAAATTCAGACCCCTGTCCAGAGCAGAGTCAGAGATCGAGCAGACCAATTGTTCAGAGGAGACAGGAGACACACAAGCACATTTGCCACAACTGACTAGGAGCAGCCTAATTGTGAACCACTGAAGCCATGGGCAGAGACCAGTGCAAAAATATATACAATAATGTAAAGAACAACAAGGCAACTCCAGAAGAAACTGGTGGTTCTACAACTACAAGACCTGAACAGAGCAATAAAGAGGAAACAGAAGGAAACAACACCAGAAATACCTTTATGAACATCATTGAAGCCTTGAAAGAAGATATAAAAAATTCCTTAAATAAATATAAGAAAATTCAAATAAAAAATTGGAAGAGATAAACAAACTCTTGAAAGAAGACCAAGAAAAGTAAACAAAAAAATGAAAAAAAAAAAACAGCCCAAGAACTAAAAATTGAAATAAAAGCAATAAAAAAGGCACAAAATAAGGCAAAGTAGGAAATAGAAAACCTGAAGAAAAGAACTGGAACTACAGATACAAGAATAACCAACAGAATCTAAGAGATGGAAGAGAGAATCTCTGAAGTGGAAGACTCATTAGCAGAAATAGATACATCAGTGAAAGAAAATACTAAAACCAAAAAAGCCGTAACACAAAATGTTCAGGAAATCTGGGACATCATGTAAAGACCTAACTTGAGAATAATAGGAATAGAAGAAGGAGAAGACTAGCAGCTCAAAGACACAGATAATGTATTCAATAAAATTATAGAAGAAAACTTTCCTAACTTAAAGAAGAACATGCCTATAAAGATACAAGAAGCTTACAGAACACCAAATAGATATGAATCCCCCAAAAGTCAGCTCTCTACATAATAATCAAGCCACAAAACATATAGAATAAAGAAAAAATTTTAAGAGCTGCAAAAGAAAAGGGTCAACTTACTTATAAAGGCAGACCCATCAGAATAACTTCTGACTATTCAATTGAAACCATGAAAGGAAGAAGGGCTTGGTCAGAAGTTATACAGACACTAAAAGAGCATGGATGCCAACCTAGACTACTATAACCACCAAAATTATCAATCACCATAGATGGAGTAAACAAGATATTTCTTGACAAAGTCAGACTGAAACAATACCTATTTACCAATCCAGCCCTCCAGAAAGCATTAGAGAGAAAACTCTAATATAAGGATCCCAGATACACCCATGAAACCACAAACAATCAATAATCTCACAGAAGAATAGCCCTGAGGAAGGAAATACATACAAGCTACCACCAAAAATAGCAGAAAATATCAATCAATGGGCATTAATATCCATTAATATCAATAGACTCAACTCACCTATAAAAAGACACACACTAACAAGATGGATACAAAAACAGAAGCCATCCTTCTGCAGCATACAAGAAATACACCTCAACCACAAAGACACAGGCGTAAAGTAAAGGGTTGGAAGAAGATGTTCCAATCAAATCATCCTAAGAAATAAGCTGGTGTTGCCATCCTAATATCCAACAAAGTAGACTTTAAGCTAAGAGCAATTAAAAGGGACCAAGATGGTCATTACTTATTCATCACAGGAAAAATTGGTCAAGAGGAGATTTCAAACCTGAATATTTATGCCTCTAATATAAGGGCACCTACCTATGTAAAAGAAACATTGTTAAAGCTCAAATCCCACATCAATTCTCATACCCTAATAGTAGGAGACTTCAATACCCCACTTTTACCCCTGAATAGGTCAACCAGACAGAGACTCAACAGAGAAACAAGGAACCTAACAGGTGTTATGATGCAAATGGATTTAATAGATATTTACAGAAGCTTCCACTCAAATGCAAAGAAATATACATATTTCTCAGCTCCTCATAGAACTTTCTCTAAAACTGACCATACAGCAAATATCAACAGATACGAAAAAATGGAATTATACCTTGTATCATATCAGACCACCAGGGCCTAAAGTTAGATTTCAACAACATCAAAAATCACAGAAAGCCTACCAACACATGGAAACTAAATATCACTCAGCTGAACCCCCTCTGGATCATGGACGCATTTAAGAAAGAAATCAATGTCTTCCTAGAATGTAATGAAAATGAATCCACAACCTATCCAAATTTCTGGGGCACAATGAAAGCCAACTTAAGAGGAAAATTCATAACACTAGATGCCTATATGAAAAGTCTAGAGAAATCCCACAGTAGAGAATTAATAGCTCACCTGAAAGCCTTAGAACAATTAGAAGTAAACTGACCTAGAAGGAGTAGAGGACAGAACATAATCAAACTTAGAGCTGAAATCAATACAATTGAAACAAAATGAACAATATAAAGAATAAATGAATCAAAGAGTTGGTTCTTTGAGAAAGTCAACAAGATAGATAAGCACTTTTCCAAACTAATCAAAAAGCAGAGACAGAGAATCCAAATCAACAAAAATCAGAAATGAAAAGGGGAAATTGACAACAAACCCTCAGGAAATCCAGAGAATTATATCATACTTTGAAAATCTATATTCCACAAAAATGGAAAACTTAGAAGAAATGGACAGCTTTCTGGACAGGTACCATTTACCAAAATTAAATGAAGATCAGATTACTTACATAAACAGACCTATAACCCTTAGGGAAATTGAAGCTGTCATTAAAAACCTCCCAACTAACAAAAGTCCAGGTCCAGATGGTTTCAGTGCAGAATTCTACCAGGCACTGAAAGAAGAATTACTACCATTACTCCTCAAACTATTACACACAGTAGAAAATGAAGGAATATTGCCAAATTCCTTTTATGAGGCCACAATTACACTAATACACAAGCCACTCAAAGACACAACAAAGAGGGAGAATTACAAAGCAATTTCCTTCATGAATACTGATGCTAAAATTCTCAACAAAATTTTGGCAAACCGTATATAACAATATATAAAAAATATCATGTACCATGACCAAGTAGGCTTCATCCTAGAAATGCAGAGATGGTTCAACATAAGAAAAACCGTAAACGTCATCTACCATATAAACCAACGAAAGGAAAAAAAAAACACATATAATCTTCTTAGATGCTGAAAAACCTTTGACAAAATCCAACACTCCTTTATGATAAAAGCTCTGGAGGGATTAGGAATACAGGGAAAATATTTAAATATAATAAAGGCGATTTACAAGAAGCTGACTGCCAACATCAATCTTAATGGAGAAAAAAATCAAAGCAATCCCACCAAAATCAGGAGCTAGACAAGGATGTCCTCTCTCTCCATATCTGTTCACTATAATTCTCTAAATTTTAGCTAAAGCAATGAGAGAATGAAAGGAGATTAAGGGGATACAAATTGGAAAAATAAGAAATGAAACTATCTTTATTTGCAGATAATATGATTGTATACATAAGTGACCCAAAAATTCTACCAGGGAATTTCTAGAGCTGATAAACACCTTCAGTAATATAGCAAGATACAAGATTAGCTCAAAGAAATCAGTAGCCCTTCTATATACTAAAGATAAAAGGGCTGAAAAAGAAATAAGTGAAACTTCGCCTTTTATAATAGCTGCAAATAGCATTAAATACTTTGGAGTAACTATAACCAAAGAAGAAACAAATCTATTTGACAAAAATTTTTAATCACTGAAGAAAGAAATTGAAGAGGATATCAAAAAATGGAAAGCTCTCCCATGTTCCTGGATAGGTAGGATCAACATAGTAAAAATGGCAATTCTACCACAGGCACTTTACAGATTCAATGCATTGCCCATCAAAATCCCAACACAATATTTATTGGACTTTGAAAGAACAATACTCAATTTCATTTGGAATAACAGAAAAGCCAGGATTGCCAAAACAATTTTACTCAACAAAAGAACCTCAGGAGGTATCACCATCCCTGATTTCAAGCTACTCTATAGAGCTACAGTAATAAAAATAGCCTGGTACTGGCATAAAAACAGACTTGTGGATCAATGGAACATAATTGAGGATCCAGGCATTAACCCAAAATTTATGAACACCTGATCTTTGACAAAGGGGCCTGAAATATTCAATGGAAAAATATAGTATCTTTAATAAATTGTGTTTTCATAGCTGGTTGGTAGTGTGTAGAAAAATGCAAATAGATCCAAGCCTGTCACCCTGCACAAAACTCAAATCCAAGTGGATCAAAGACCTCAACATAAACCCAGACACTCTGAACTTGATAGAAAAGAAAATGGGAAATACCCTCCAGTGCATTGGCACAGGCAACCACTTTCTAAATGTAACACCATTGGCACAGATACTAAGAACAACAATCAATAAGTTGGACCTCCTGAAAGTAAGAAGCTTCTGTAAAGCCAAGGACACAGTCAATAGGACAAAATGACAGCCTACAGAATGGGAAAAGATTTTCACCAACCCTACAAGTGATAGAGGACTGATCTCTAAGATATATAAAGAACTCAAGAGTCTACAGCCCAAAACCTTGAATAACCCAATCAAAAAATGGGGTTCAGATCTAAAAGAAAATTCTCAGCAGAAGAATTATGAATGGCTGAATGGCACTTGAAAAAGTGCTCATCATCTTTAGCCATCAGAGAAATGCAAATCAAAACAACTTTGAGATACCACCTGACACCTGTCAGATTGGCTAAGTTAAAAGACACATATGGCAGCCTATGCTGGAGAGGTTGCAGAGCAAGAGGAACACTCCTCTATTGTTGGTGAGAGTGTAAGCTTGTTCAGCTACTCTGGAATATAGTATGGCCTTTTCTCAGTAAACTGGGAATCAATCTCCCCAAGGATCCAGCAATACCACTTCTGGGTGTATACCCTAAAGATGCACAGTCGCACTCCAAAGTTAGCTCAACTATGTTCATTGCAGCATTATTCATAATAAGAAGAACCTGGAAACAACCTAGATTCCCCTCAACTGAAGAATGGATTAACAAACTGTGGTACATCTACACAATGGAGTACTACTCAGCAGTAAGAAAAAGAGATAGTCTAAAATTTGCCGGCAAATGGATAGATTTGGAGAGTATCCTCCTGAGACAGGTATCTAAAACCCAGATATATAAGCAGGGGAATGTACTCACGCATTAGTGGACTCTAAACAAAAAATCAAGAATCAAAGTATGTCCAAGCTGAAAACTAACCGTAACCCTAACAACTGAATAGCTTGGGATCTGAAACACCTTAGACTGACACCTTGGATCCCACTCCTTCTACAGGAACACCTGACTCAGTCTTGATGTTGGGGTGAGGAAGCTAGATCTGCTCAGAGTGGATGCTGAACTGAGTAATATTGGGACCTTGGGACTTCTTGCCCATGCTGGGGAGGAGAAGGGGAGTTGCGGAGAAGAGAGTGACTGGAGGGGGTGGGAAGGGGAAGGGACCATGAATAAGGATAGACACTGATAGAAGATGTAATTTTGTTCATAATAATAATAAAAAAAGAAATACTCTCCCAGTGATCTTTGTAGATATACAAATAAGTGTTTTGTATGTTGTAAGTGGCTGATTTGAAGAAATTTTAGAAAAAAAGAAAAGAATAGAAGAGAGAAGAAAAGAAAAGAAGGGTTTTCCTGAGAGAGGGACAGGAGAGAAAGAAAGGGTGCTGTTAGTTAGGAAAAATGTAAAATGCCATACATAGCATGCTTTGAATTTGTGGTCCTCCTCACTCACATGTTGAAAAATTTATCCCCATGATATTACCTTCAGTTGTCATACTTAGGAGGTAGTTATTTCATGTGTGGGTCTCTCACAATAGAATCAATGACCTTGTGAATGACAGAACTGTACTTCTTTCTCTAGACCTAGTGAGAACACAGTAAGAAGGTACCAGAGGTCTTTCATGAGACATTTGCTTTTGGTCTTTGCAGATTCCAGATGTCAGGGAGGAATGGTTGTGTATAACAGGTATTTATTCTGATATGTTTTTGTTATTGTCTTAACTGACTAAAGCATGACATGATCTTAATTAGGTAAATAATTTTAACATGGCTGAGTTTACAGAAATTCAAGCTAAATAAATTTATGGTTGTTTTGTTGGCGAAACAAAATAGGGACTTAACATTTTTTCACATTTATCAAAATGTTGATTTTGCCCAGAAACTTTGAAGAAACAAAGTCATAGTTTCAGTGAGATGGACTTGTCCAGTAAATTCCTGTCTAACATCTGTATAGTCAGCATGCTTCTGTTTGTTTGCTGGTCATTCTCAGAAGACAATTGGTTTATAAAGGCACTGAATTCTGTACTGTAATTCCAGGACTAAGATCTCTGATGAGCTTTTCCTCATGGTTTCTATATGGGCAATGCATGATGAGAAATAATGTAATTTCAAAGCTGATGTCAAGATTCAAGAAGACAATAAAAGGCAACACATAGCCACCTTATGCTAAATGGGGATATCATCTCAACAATTCATTTCTTCTGACGTAGATCAGGAACACTTACATGTGGATACTCATATTCACTGAGGGCCTTGTAAGAGAGCGGATGTCCTGGTAAGAGATGACTTGGGCCAATGAGAGATGACCATGCCATAGTAAGCAGGTACTAGCAGAGCAGACCACAACCCCACCCTCATCCCCAGTTAGGAGGGTATATAAGACTTGTCCCTTTCTGAATAAATTAGGCTGGTTGATTTCAACCTGCCTTTTGGGGTCTGTGTCATTGATTCTGTGCCAACCTGTCACTTTCCAAAAGGGAACTTTCCAGGACCTTGCAATATCCTTCCAGCATATATCATATCTATTTTTATGTAATATTTCAATTATGGCTATTTTACCAGAGAATTAAGCATACTATTATTAAAGTAGTAAAACAACCCATCTGCTGAACAACAGTTAAGAACAAGGCCTCCTTCTTTCTCAGGGTTTCTCTGAGAGTAGCAAAGCAATTGTTTATAAGATTAAAAAAGGAAGAACATTTTTTTTTCTGTCTGTGTTGGCATGTCATGTTTGTCAATGTGGTTTGCTTAGGCATCCATATTGTTGTGATTTCTTGGGTGCAGCTTCACTGTTTTGCATCACTGATATCTCAAAGCAGATATCAATGCTGTCTGTTGCTTACAATCTTTCCACTGCCTGTCCTGTGATATTCTTTTTTAAATAAAACAAGTTAAACTCCACAGTGGATGCATTTTAAGAATAAAATAGAAAATAAATATCTTATACACAACAATGCTTATTATTTTTAGCTATTTTACAAGTAAATTTATGGATTAAAATCTTTTCTACTAAGTATAGTTTCTTAGTTAAAAGGTTGGGGTTCAAGTTAATTTTCAACGGAGAAGAAAGGGGACCTGTTTTTAATAGGAGAGGTGTGATTTCCTATAAGGGTAAGTTAGTGCAGAAGGAGCCTGCTTGAAACTTAAATATCTATTGAAATTGGCTAAACTCACTACATAGAGAGTATAGAGCATACATATTGAGATAAGTATTTGGGGAGGTCAAATATCTTTCTTTATTAATCTGCCTTCAAAAACATGTGGATGATTACCATAGAGAATAAACTGATGACAGAATTCATGGAAAATACTGAAGGGCTTAAGGGTCCAAAGGAGACAACAATCACAGTCACCTGAGATTTACAGCAGCATGGAAGATGTTTTGCTACAGGAGGTGTGACCCTGATTTTGAGGTTTCAACTGAGGAAAGAGGTGAGGAAAGGATGATGAATAAAATTTCAACACATAAATATCTGAGAGCTGAAAAACAATGAAACTCACCCTTAAAATGGTAAATCTGTTTAAATTATAAATACAGAAATTAAGATTGGTAGACACATATATTTAACCAGTGTACCTTCAGTACATAGAGAGATTCAGTAACTAAATGATTCAAACATTGCAAGAACTGTGTGGGTGATTAAAATCACAAGTAAGCTCCTTATTCAGCAAGCTTTGGAATGTAAAAAAGCAAGTTCTGTCACATAAACTAGTTTAGAAATCCTTTAAGTTTCCTTGGCACTGGTGCTATAGTACAGACAGGGGCAATTAGGCTATTTTTTTCCTTTACAAAAACAATGCCATTGTATGTTGTTCAATAAACAATACTTTGTGGGATTCTGCAGAACTAGGGTGCTTGACTAGGTGGTCCTCTTATGACAATGACCCATATTAACATAATGATCCTTATAATGGGAACTTTGGATCATAAAAAAATGTTTAACTAGTCAGACCATGAGGTCACATAGCTACATACTAGATGGCCTCTGAGATCCAAGTCTCTGGCTGAAGTTGAATAAAAAATATCCTCTGTGACATGAATCTTGTATTTCTAAATGTTTCAAAACATGATGGCTTTTTTCCATTATAATTATTCTTGTTTTCACGGAAGAGGTTAACAATCAGATCAAAAGTCTAGCTATAGGAGTTTGGATTGACAGAGTTGATGTAAACTTTGAAATGGACAATTTCTTTAGATTCAAGTATTATGGTACAATGGTTGACACAGTGTAAGGATAATAAATAATAATATGTTAATATTATATGCTATAATTTAACTCATGCGGTTCCTACTTGACATTTTTTGAGGATGTAGTTCTTTTGGGTGGTGGGACTATATTAGAATAAGTGTATTGCTGTAAGGCAGGGTCAGTCTCAAGGTTTATAGTCTAGATCTGCTTCTTATCCCTTTTCTATTTCTGATCTGACCAAATTGAATAGCCTGAAGCACTTGCCACATAGACTAATTAGAAATAAGTTTGGGATTGCAAAGAAAGAGATCACCACTCCAATTAAAATATCTTTAAAATTTTTCTCTCAATCAAGAGGATGAGCTACTCACAAAAGCTGAAAAGCAGCACATCTGGGAAGGAAATGTACTTGGTTTTTATTTTAACACAGGCACTGACTGTGTCTTTTCCTGTTGTCAGGGGTCTGACCTCACAGTCATTTGCAGATGAATAGTTTTGAGAAGAATTGGCACAGAAGGAAAGAGGAAAGAGTTCAACACCCCAGACCACCAAGTTCCAGTATGCAGAAGTGAGGGTTGGTGGATGGAATCTGCAAAAAGTTGTAGCAGGCATGTGGAGATTTAAACATCTGCATGAAAGTTTTAGAAGGTAGGAGATACAAAAGTGACAAAACCTTTATAGTACTGGACAGAAAACACTAATATTTATTGTATTTTACACAGCCAAGCCACTCCTGCTGCCATGCCACTCCCATCCTGATAAATTTTACCCTGTCATTCAAGGAAAACCCTTCTACTCCAATTTGTTCCTCATCATTCAGTCTGCTGTAGCCTCCAGTCACAACTACAGAAAATTGCCACTGATTAGTAGTACCGATTCTGTGATAAACCTAACAGTGTAGTTTAAAAGACTTTGGTGCTGATTTACAACAGAAATGTGAAAGAATTTACAGTTGCAGGCTAACAAAGCCCTGTATATATTTCTGTACATAAAGTGCTGAGTCATTGTGGAAATGCAACTAGTGACAACTGTGGGCATGAAGTTTCAGAGGGGAACAAGGATTCTACTGGAAAGTAACTAGTGGTGATTACTGATGATTCCGTGTCATATTCTATTGAAGTATCTGTGTGTTTTTGTCCTGACAACTTGAATGGGGTCTGAATTCAAAAGCAATGGATTAAATTATTTGATAACCTCCAAGAGTACCAGGTATACACATAGTACACAGACATACACAAAAGCAAAACATTCATATATATAAAATGAAATATATTAATATTAAAAAATATAAATAAAATGTTTGGTAAAGAAATTTTAAGATAACATAGCATCCAGGCTATGACATAGTTTCTACTTAGTCTATTTATCTAGATTTGAGATGAAAGAAAAGGCAGAGTTAAACAGAAAAATTCAAACAATGTTAGAGATGAAAGTTTTATGGTCCTAGTGAAAGTTGAGCACAAATATGTAATTTGAGGAAAAAAGGAAATTGAACCTGGATAAAGTTGAGAGCAAATAAGTTACCAAAGTGACTGTAACTATAAAGTAGAGAGAATAATGCCATTAAGAAAAAACTTAGGCCTATGAGCTGGGAAATAGGCATGATTCTATTCATCAAGTGATTCAGGTATAGTAATTATCTGGGCTGAATGAAAATGCTTCAGCCCAAATGCTGGCTTTATACAAGAAGAGTATGTGTGGGCTAAGTTATTGGTGTCATTTAGGAGAATCTAGAAAACAGTATGCTTCAGAAAGAAAAATAAAAACTTTCAAATAAGTTGATTTTTAATGTAAAAGTTTGTTTTCACTAAAATCCTTTAAAGCATCAATCTGAATATTTGCACCCACAGTTTACTGCACAACAGAATCAATATTAATACCACATGATATTCTATATGAGATTCACTGAAAAGAGGTATCTGGCTGGGGAGTTGGTTCAGTGAGTAAGAGTGCTTGCTGTTCAAATATGAGGATTTGAGTTCAAATCCTCAGAATCAATCACACAGAGGAAAGGGGTTCCCTAGAACCTATTACATTCCTTTCTTGGAAATGCTGCCCAGGAAAGGGTTTTCCTAGGTCATCAGTGAAGGTACACCTAGGCAGCTACAATTGTGTTCCAAGAGGGCCAGGTTATGTACTGATTATGGCATTGAGAATGCTTCATATGGCACTAGATTTTCAGATAGGTATGTAAAATAAAAGCATTTTGAGACCATGGAGATTTTCAACAAGGCTCCAGAAAGCTACAGGGCCCAGGTAGCTTGAAGGAAGATAAAAATCCTGGTGTGGGGCCCTTGGATAAAGAAAAGATGAAACATGAGTTGCACTGGGGTCCCCAGGACCCCACAGATGTCAGAAACTTGATTATCTTTCAAGGAAAGCTATAAGCACCAAGTAGAGGCAGCTCAAGAGAGAGGCCATGCATGCTACAGGCCACAAGACTGAGAAAGTAAGATCCTAAGTCTGTATGATCCCTGATGATGTCACTTTGATGGTGAACATAGAAATCTAGGATTTGGTCTGACCTTTACTTGCTATTCTGTTCTTCACTTTCAAAATGGGTCTGGTTACTGTGTTACTGAGTAGAGAAAGTATGCAACTTATACTTTTATTTTGTTGTGGTAGTTTGAACGTAATTGTTCCCCATAAGCTCATAGGTAATGGCATTATTAGAAGATGTGACTTTGTTGGAGTAGGTGTGGTCTTGTTGGAGGAAGTGTGTTACTGTGAAGGCAGGTTTTGAGGTCTCTTAGGCTCAATATAACACCTAATATCTTAGTCTACTTCCTGTTGATTGAATGTAGCAGCTTTTTCTTCAGCACCATGTCTTGTTGATCGCCACCATGCTCCCTACCCAGATGATAATGGACTAAAATTCTGAAACAGCTGCTACTACTATTAATTGTTTTACTTTATAAGAGTTTTCTTGATCATGATTTTTCTTCTCAGCAATAGAAACCCTCACTATTTTACTCACTGGCAAATAATAGCGTTGATTCTCAGAAGACACTCTGGACTTTTAAACAATGCCAAGGCATGTAAGATTGTGGGGCTTTGAAAGTGGACTGAATGCATTTTGCTTCATATGGTGGCCCTAAGCCTCTTTAGAACAAAGGAAAGAAGTTGTAATTTGAGAATTAAATGCCTCCTACATTTATATGTTTTACATGTTGGAGCCTACTTGGTCCACAGCTGATGGTACTGTTGTGGGAGGCTGCACCTTGGAGAAGTGGTTTCTAGACAGAAGTAGGTTATTGTAGGATGGACCATGGGGTTTTTAAGCTGACTCCCTACATACACCATTGATGCTTCCTGATCTGCCCAGTAACAAGTTAGCAGTCCAGGTTCCAGAATCATAGCCATTAGGCATTGCTGCCACCAGGCTTTCTTCCTCACTGAGACTGTATACTCAAACACGGATCAAAGGACAGCTACCTCCTTCAAGTTGCTTCTGTCAGTTTTTTTTTTTTTTCAGTGCAACAAGAAAAGTAACTAATACAGTGGTAACACTTCACTTGAAGTTTCCTTTTCCTGATTATGCAGTTGTGACATCTTCTTCATTTTCTATCATGGTTCTGTCCATCATATATAGAACACACACACACACACACACACACACACACAAGTACTATGCAATCATGCAATGAAGAAATCCTAGCATTTGTGATGACAAGTAACTATATATCTAAGACCACCTGAATATATATATATATATATATATATATATATATATATATATATGTGCAATTATTTTTGTAGAGAAAACCAAGTATCTGAAATTACCTCTCATTCTTCTGTGGAATCCTCAACAGTTGACCATGTAGAAGTAGAAGTGGACTTGAGGTTGCTAGAGTCTGGAAAGTGAGGAGAAACAGTGAAAGGGAGATAGTGGGGGCAACTGGACCCAGCTGTGAAAGGAACATTTCCAGTGTTATAGGTGCAACAAGACAGCTCTAGTCTGAAGTTAGTAAGTTTCCCTCTCTACAGAGAGGAATGACAATATTTGAGGAGGCAGAAATGCTAATTACTTTTAATTATTAAAAATTTCATAATTTGTTTAATTATAAGACTATATCCCATAAATATGTATATATCAATCAAAGCAAACACACTAAGACTTCCCACTCTGGTTTTGAAATCATAATTAGTCACATAATTTTTTACATTCTCATATAAACTCTGTTTCATTTACAGAATGATTTCTCCCTCCAGAGTGTATCTACTGGCAAAAACATTCATTAACCCAAGCACTATAGAGGTATTCATGTATTCAGACTGTTTTTATCCTTAATCTTGTTTTTTATAATTTTTTATTTTAAAGTTTTTTTCCATACTCACATCCCCTTTCCCCTCCTCCCAGTCCTCTGTAACCACCTCCTAATCCATCCCCTCATCCATCCACCAGTAAGGGCAAAGACTCATGAAGAGGTGTGTCAGTTCACTATGGCATATCCAGTTGAGGTAGGACCAAGTCTCTCCCCCAATCATCAAGGCTCAATAAATGTTCCTCTGTAAGAAACTGGGCTTTGAGAAGCCAGTGGTGCTAGGGAAACATCTAAGAACCCTTAAGATGTCTTGGCCAGGACTCCAAGCAATAGTAGAGAGGCTGCCTAAACAGGATTTCTTCTATAAGCTAAAGAATGACCATCCTAATTGTCATTATAGAACCTTCATCCAGCAATGGATAGAGGCAGAAGCAGAGATTCATAGCTAAGAACTGTGAGGAGCTCCAGTTCTAACTGAAGAGAGGGAGAAGGGTTATATGAGCAAAGAGGTCAGAATCATGAGAAGGAGACCTACAGAAATGGCTGACTGGAACTGTTGGGAGCTCACTGACTTGGAAATGACAGCTAAGGAACCTTCATAGAAAGGAACGTAACTACATAAGCAGTTTGTGGAGCCTCTTACAGCCAGGCCAGAATTTATTCCAGAATTATTTTTAAGACATTAAAATGATAGTGGAATGTGATTCATACATTTGAGAAATTGAAATTAGGCATTATATAAATTCAGAATATAGGCATATATGTGAAAGTTTACTTATCTGCTTAAATTATTATATGTCATACTATAACCAGGGTGGGTAAAAAACCATCAGCTTACCAGGACTGCACAAAAACTCTGCAGCTCAAAAACTGACTACCCCACCAAAATAAAATTCTCTGGGCTAAGTAGTTGGCTTCATTTTAGGAGCATATAGAAAGCAGCATGCTTGAGAAAAAAATAAAAACTTTCAAATAAACCGATTTTGATATAAAGGTTTGTTTTCACTAACATGCTTTAAGCATCAATCTGGGAATTTGTATCCACAATTTATGGCACAGTGTAACAAATGCTAACACTATGTGACATCTGCCTGAGTCATTGGATTATGAAGTGTTCACAGCTTTATAAATGGTCCATGAGTAAGTATATTTTAGTAGTTAACTGAGTGATATTTTAGCGCATCAAAATGAAAGAAAATGGTTACTTTTCTGGCTTTATCTAGGACTTCTAAAGGCATGTCATAAAGTTCATTTCATTTCTTATATATTAGGGCCCAGCTCATTATAGTTCCTCTCATGATACCAAAAAGAGAAAGGAGTCCCAACATATTTTAAAAATTTTAACTTTTATTGTTATTATTTTCAATTTGATACACATTGCGCTTATGTTTGTGTATGCATATGACTTATGAGTGATCATGTTTACCATGGTCAACTATCAAGTGACAATTTAATAAAGTCACATCTTGCCTTTTCTCATTTTTAGGGTCTCAGGGATAGACTTCAGTGAAGCTTTTCCAGAAAGTCACTTTATCTACTGAGTCATCTTTTCAGCCCCAAGAATCCCAGGTCTTAATTCAAAATTCTCCCCAGTATTAAAAATTATGATTTCTATCTCTGTAAAAATTGTCTCTTTAAGTGGCACACTTATTTTGATAACTGAGGATCCAGTATAATAGTCCTCAAGGATATCCATATTTGAATCTCTAGACCTATTACTATGGTATTTATATCATAAAGATTGTGGTGGGAATGTTGGTATGTATGCTGTAAATAAAGGAACTGTTTTGGTCTGTGGGGACTGTAGAAGTAGGTGGAGAAATCAGAGGAGTGACAGGTAGAAGGAAGGCAGAGTCAGACAGATTCCATCCAGCCACCCAAGGAAGAAGAATGTAGGAACCCAGGTGAGCTGGCCACCACCATGTGGCCAGACAGATTAATGGAAATGGGTTGAGTTAAGGTGAAGGAACTAGCTAGAAATATGCCTGAGACATAGATCAAACAGGATAAAATTAATATAAGCATCTGAGTCTTTATTTTGGGGGGAGCAGCCTCGGGAAGGTCAGACCTGTGGCTCGTATGGGGTCAGAAATCTTTTACAACATAAAGATGGTTTCATGTATGATTGAATTAAATATTTTGGCATGGGATATGATGATAGTGAACCTTGGATTATAGTCAGCTGGTCAGATGAGATAAGAAATGCACCTTGCTCAAAAATAGAAGCAGTAGTTATGTTAATGAACTTGGATAAGTTCTAGAAGCTGGAGAATTAAAGGAGTGGCATTTCTGAAACCCAGAGAAGAGATGCAGTCTTGCTAACAATTTGATCTTAAAAGAGAAAGAGCATATTAGAGTTCTGACATCTTCCATTTGTTTATTTGTGCATGTGTTTGCATAAATATGCTGCTTACACAAATAAAGACTGGAAGATGACTTGTATGGTTGATTCTATCCTTCCACCATGTGATTCCTAGGGTTCAAATCCAGCTCATCAGGCTTGATGGCAAATCACCTTCACCCACTGAGCCATACTGCCAACCCAGTTTTGTTTTTACATAAGCTCCTAAGTTTATGGTAATATGAAATATATGCATTTATCAAGTGATATATGTTTCATACTGAAAATTTTCTGTTAATCATTAATACTAATTAAAATAATGCAAAGTGACCACAAATATTACTCAACTGGCTATACTCAAGAGTAAATAAGCACTTATTATTCTCTATTCTCTCTTTCTAGTTGTCAAACCTTACTAATCAGAATGTCACCTCAGTCTTGGAAATCTAGTTCACTTTATCCTTAATTTTATGCCATGTGGACATCTAAGTCTCTTGAGGTATGAAGAAAGATAAAATAATTAATAATATTAATAAAAATTTATTAATTATGATGATAAGACAGGAAAAGAATGTGAATCAAAGATGAAGTTTTTAGATAGACTATAATTTAAATTTATTATTATCAATGTTATCATCATCATTATTTTTATTGGTCTAACTTACTATTCTATTGTTGTGAAGAGACAATGGCAAAGGCAACTAAGAAAATAAAACATTTGAGAGCTTGCTTACCACTTCAGAAGGGTAGTCCATTATCATCAGGGAGCATGGAAGAAGGTAAGCATGGCACTGGAGAAGTATCTGAGAGCTATATTCTGATTGCAGGCAGTAGGCAGATAGCAAGAGATTGAGACTGGCATAAGATTTTGAAATCTCAAAGCTCATTCTCACTTTTATACTTCTCAATCAAGACCATGGTTACTGCAATAAGGCCACACTGCTCAATCCTTCCCAAACATTTCCACTCCCTGAAGACTAATCATTCAAATGTATGAGCCTATGGGAGTCATTCTTATTAAAAGTATCAGGTTACTATCACTGTGCATATGAGTGTGTCTGTGTGACATATGTGTGTGGGTGTAAGTGTTATGGCATGCTTCTGGAATTGGTCCTCTCCTTCCAATTTTACATTGGTTCTCCAGAATTGGACAGCATGTACATTTATCCATTGAGCCATATGGCTAACCCTGGAATGCAATTTTTGACATGCACAAGCTGATACTGTTATAGACAAAGCAAACAGTGTGAGCAAAAACATGATGTTGGACCATTATGAGGCAGACACAGGATTTGCATAATTGTTGAGATAAAACTGATAAAGCACTACAAAACAAGTTAGATGCACCAAAAGCCAAGATTGGGATTTTATCTCTTTTACTTTGTGAGCAAGGAGAATTCTCTGAAGTTATTTTCTCACTCTCTTATTGCATGAATTCTATTTAAAATATAATAAAACTCAGAGTCAGATATTGGGGAAAAGTTTAAATATCAAAGAGATAGGGACAAACCACATCCAGTTCTCACCCAGCCAATTCCTCAGGCAAATCAGGGTAGGTTCTATCTCTACTAGTACTCAGACTTACTGGGCATGCAGGCAAAAATAGTGAATTTCTGCCTTCTCCTGCTTTATCTTTCTTTTCTCTCCCAGGTATTTCAAATCCCAGATTAACTTTCCTAGTGATAGGATTAAAGGTGTGTGCCACCACTGCTTGGCTCTGTTTGGCCTTAAATTTACAGAGATCTAAAGGATCTCTGTTTCCTGAGTTATGGAAATAAAGGCATGGGTCACCACTGTCTGATCTCCATGGCTTAGTACTGTGGGTGTCTCTGTCCACTATTATTCCTGACTATTTTTAAATATATACAACATATTACTACATCCTCTTCCTTTAATGTTAAAACAAGTATTTCTGATTTTCACTAGGGTAAGCTATACATGGGAAAATCAAGTGATTTCTGAGTACTTTCCTCAGCATTTTACAATTTGGACAACTCTGTTACAACAAAACAAAAAGAACAGATCTGTAAAATTGGCAAGTAGCATGCATGTTTGTGATGAGAAAATAATTAGTACATTGTAAAAGTACAGATCTGAGTAGGTAAACATAGTTCTTCAGCCCTTTGGGTCTTTATTACTAGACAAAAAGGAGAACCTATTGCCAAGCGTTATGGCTTAGGACTGTAACCCATATCTTGCATTATGTATAGCCAATTTATAGTCATGACAAGTGAACAGGAATTCGATACACTTCTAAAAATGATTTCCATAAACCCCTGTCCTAGCTGCTTCTGTAGGCATTATTTCTCCAATTGGTTGGATGAGCTCACTGTGTAGGGTGATTTGGAAAGGGCTTATTGAATAGACAGCCGATCCACAGCATACTGTGTATTAAAAAACATGCTATCATGAGCATTCCCATTGCATAAAAAGAAATAATCCAGAATTGTCATTTTAATGTCATTTCCTTTTGTCAGTCTCTCTCTAGTATGCAGTCACAGAGGACTTGATTAAATCACTTACTAGAAGGGAAATTACTTTTTGCCTTTTTTTCTATTTTGAGTAAATACTTCTCATGGTTCATAAAGCTTAGCATCAAACGATACTTTTATTTATTTATTTTTTCCAGTCATTTTTATTTGTCCAAGAAGAGTTTAAATTGACTCAGTTATAAAAGAGGATGATCAAAACCCATTCTTCATCCTCAAGTTGTTCATGGTCAACTGGTATGATCAAACATTTCACAAGGATTGAAGATTGCTGTTAGAGACTCAGAAAAATTAAAACTTTTATAAATTACTTTTCCAATTTTTGTCACCTCACATTTTAGAAAAGAAAAACAAAAAGTGAATGTAGCCAAACAAAATTAAAATCTAGCCTTTTCTCCAATAACAAAATAAAATGCTTCTGAATCCCAGGGATTCAAACAGACTCATTCAGTGTCTCATGAGTCTAAGGAGTTAGAACATCATCTAGATGTCCTGATTTCAGGCTTGGACACTTCAGCTGTGAAGATTTTTGAGGATCACTTTAAACCTTTGCTCTTTCTCCTCTTAATAGCAAAGAAGAAACAAAACTTTTACATCCAAGTTGTTATTGAGTTAGCTGAGCTCAGTCATATTTTGGTTGGCTGTTTTGTTATCTTCCCTGTGTTTCAATTTCTGAGCAAGAGAAATTGAAGAACCATTTCTCCCCCAGCTTTAATAGTGAGTGTTCCTGGGAATTCCCATTATTGTATTTCTGTCAAGGAAAATTTTAATGTGCCAATGTCTAAATCTAGGGAAATAACCTGTTTGAAGTTTATGAAACAAAAGAATGATACCAACTTTATAGAAATCAAGGAAAGAAATTATCTTCTCTATATATTTCTATGACTTTAATTCTAAGATTTTTTTTTTATAACCAGTGGCTATTAGAAATGTTGTATTTCTCTCTCTCTCTCTCTGTCACACATGCACACACACGCATACACACCCACCCACCACAATTCAATGTTTTGCTATGCAGCAAAACTTATTCTCTCTTTTTTTGTAGGATGACAGAGTTTATTTCATTTTATAACAAAAAATAAAATATAATTAGCACAGAGAACAATTACTCAGAGAGCAGCCTTAGTGTAATATGAAAAAAGGGTATGGGGGATCAGGGAGGCAAGAATTATGAAGCAAATTTATCTCAGGAAATCTATGAAGAACAGATCTTTATTGTAAGAATTCTATTTCATATTATAATAAAACTTGGAGCCAGATATTGAGAAAAAGCTAAAATATCAGAGAGATGGGGAACAAACCACAGCCAATTCTTACCCAGCCAGCTTTTCAGGTGAAACAGGGCAAGTCCTATTTCCAGGAGTCCTCAGAAGTCCTCATATTGATGGGCTAACAGGCATAAAGGAAGAACTTCTGCCTTCTCCTGCTTTACGTTTCTTTTCCACTCAGCTATTTTAATTCCTCGATTACCTTCCTAGTGCTAAGATTACAGGTGGGTACCATCAAGGCCTGGCTCTGTTTTTTTTCTTTCTCTCTTTTATTTAAAAAGTTTTTTTTTCCATATCTACCACTACTCTCCCTCCCTTCCCTTCTCTCAGTCCCTCCCTCAGCCTCTCACACCCCATACCCCCCATCCATTACCCAAAGAGGGCAAGGAGTCACAAAGTGGGTCAGTTCAGTTGAGGTAGATCCTAGTTTCTCATCTGAGGATCAAGGCTGAGTTAGGTGTTCCTCTGTAGAAAATCGATTCTGAGATGTCAGTTCATGAACCAGAAACATACTAATGCCCAAGCTGGTTGACAGTCATCTACCTTTGGAGGGTTTAGTTCCTTTCCGTGAAGGTTTCTCAGCAATTATTTTAGAGTCAGTGAGCTCTCAATAGCTCAGGTCAGCCTTCTCTGTGGGTTTCCTTCTCATGATGCTGATCCCTTTGCTCATATACTCTCCCTCCCCCCCTCTTCAGCTGGACTGGGGGATCAACCAGGTTCTGAGCTTCGGTTCTCTGCTTCAGCCTCTATCCATTGCTGGATGAAGGCTCTATAATGACAATTAGGGTGGTCATTCATTTGATTACAGGGGAAGTCCTGTTTAGGCACCTCTTCGAGATTTCCTTAGCACCAGGTTTCTTACTAATCCCACAATGGATCCCTATATCAAGATATCCATTTCTTTGTTCTCCCTCTGTTACTCTTCCTAGTCAGCCATCTCCTTCTCTCATGATTTGTTTCCACCTCCCCTTGCTTTCTTCCTATTATGATCCCAATTTAATCAGGAGATCATCTCTATTTACCCTTTCCAAGGGTATCTATGGATGTCTATTTTAAGTTCCCCTGTTAGCTAGCTGTTCAGGGGTTGAGGTTTGCAGCCTAGGTATTCTTTGCTTTATGTCTAAAATCCACTTATGAATGAGTGCATACCATGTCTATCTTTCTGGGCCTGTATTACCTCACACAGAATGATACTCTCCAAATCCATCCATTTGTCTGTAAATTTCAGAATGTTATTTTTTTCCTGCTGAGTAGTACTCCATTGTATAAATGTACCACAATTTTTTAAAATTCATGCTATAGTTGAGGAGTGTGTGTGTAAAATGTTTCCTTAGAAATACAAAATCCCAGTAGCAAATATAGTCATTTAGTATTTAAGGACAGATTATTCTATGACTTGGTAACACACAAATTTGGTCACCCTGTTTTTGTAGTTTACAATAATGACAAACTAATAAAATTGTATGAGTTGTTATTTCCCATACACTTATTTCCCCTTAGTCTCAGGCTTTTGAACACGTCTTTCCCAGTTGATGTTTCTAATTTGGGAAGCTCAGAAGGTGTGAAATGTTGAAAAAAGTATGTTACTAAAGATGGCATTGTGAATTTAAAGACTCATGCCATTGCTGCATTCAGGATCTTTGCTTCTGAAATCCATCTAAAATGGAACTTCTCAGCTACTAGCTGGGATCCTACTACATAAGTATGAACTACTATCCTTCAGGTGCTATAAGATTATATAAACTCTTTCTCTCTGAGTTACTTTGCTCATTGGGTTTCTTCATAGCAATAGAAGAGTAATATAGATAGGTTAGAAGACAGACTCAGAAGAGATAGTTTGCCAGAGGCAGTAGCCATGAGCACAGACTGTAAAAGCCATAGAAATAAGAAGCTTTCTGTAAAATTATGTTTTCTAGAAATGTCAAAAACTACACCCATGAAGTCTCTCCAACATGGCTACCTGAGCCTGACCTACACAAGGGTGACAGCAATAGATTTGATAATGTAAATGGGGACCCAGGAGACTTCCAACCTAGACAAAGAACTAAGGGCAACTAAGGAACACCTAGAGCAGGGAGAAAACTAATCTCCATACACGAGACAATTCTTTTTTATTTAAGAATTTTTTATTTATTTTACATGCCAACCACATATCCTTCCCTTGTCTCTTCCCACTCCTCCCTAAGCCTCCTCTCTGGAGCCACCCCTATCCCTTTTCCAAAAGGGAATGTTTTTCATGGGGAGTCAGCAAAATTGATGCATTCAGTTGAGGTAGGTCAAAATCTCCCCCACCCCACCCCTGTGTCAAGGCTGAGCATGGTCTAACCACTGGAAATAGGCTTCAAAAACTCATCTCATGCACCAGGGATAGAACTTGATCCAGCAGATAACTCTTACAGAAGGGTTTCATTTAGTCAAATTATAATTAGAGTGGAGGACAGAGCTTCTGGAGTTCTTCTATCTCAAGAGTCTTACATCTTCACACCTGAAATCTTTATGTACACACTCTTTTCTGACTGACTATTAAAATATTGCCTACTTGAAAAACTTTTCAGTTATCAAATGAGAAATATAGGTAAGATTTTATTATTGCAAATGGACATTTGCTTGGGAGAACACTGTCAGTAGTGTCCATATCTTCTTTTTGTTTTTCTGTACTTTGAAACCTTAACTCAGTGATTCTTCTGTTGTTAATTTAGTTTTACATATTCAAACTCAGCATGTTGCCAGGTTGGAAATAATTTTACATTTCCATAAATATTTTAGGTTGCCATAGCATCAATGTATTACATGCTACTAGCACTGACCACAAGTTAAACTAATAACTTTCCTGTACCCATATAAAATGCTTATTATTTTGTATATAAAATTATGATTTATACATTAAAAAATTTACAGTAGACTTGAAATACCTCGGGCAAACAATGATCTTTTATTTAGCAGTGCTGGTTTAATTAAATACCTACAATGATAAAATTTTGATCTTTTTTTATACTGTATACAAAAGTTAAATATAAGATCGATATGTGAAAGATAAATTTTTTTATTAAAATACTGAGTTTATTTCACATGTATATTTGTCTCCCTACCATTTTCACATCTGACCACCACTATTACTATGTCTTATCATAACATTCCATACATACTTAAAAACCAAGTAAAGGGTGGAGAGCTCTATCCCTGAAAACTAAACAGGCATTTTAGACAACATTCTTGGCAATGGAACCTGGACAACATTTACCAAACACAGTAGGGAAAGTTCTCACTTTGCATTATAAAAAGGACAGCCAGATATCAACTGTTACAGAAATTAAGTAAAACGAAATCTTTCAAACTGTTTAAACCATTTTCTTAAAGAGACTTCCTCCACTGCCAGAGATCTTGAATAGCCTCCTGGTCAGTCATCCCGAAGCAATTCTTCACATAATTAATGAACTTGGCTTCCACTTTGGGAAGAGAACCACCTTTCTCTATGCTTGCTTGCATTTTTGCCTTAATGTCTTCTACAGAACTAGGTCCTTTTGGTGTTTTTGGAGTTTTTTCCTGTTTTTTGAAAGACTCTTGACCCTTTGATCTTGGTGTGGATGGTTTTAAGTCTTTTCCATTT